>CM019822.1:21205681-21371223 GCA_009763385.1 Coix lacryma-jobi var. lacryma-jobi | reverse complement strand
CCACCTTGTGGAGAAAGATGAAGAAACGCTCCACCTAACGAATGATCAAGGTGAAGAGCGCTTTCTTTCTCTAGACCGACATAAAAATGCTGAAGGAGCACTGGATCGGGTATGGCTAAATCGGGTCCTGAATTGATTAAACCAATAAAATGGTCCCAAGCCTCCCCTAATGTCTCCTTATCATTTTGTCTAAAGGTCATCACTTCTACTCGTAGTCGTACCACTCGGTGGACAGGGGGAAATACATCAAGATAAACTTGGTCCGTAAAGTTCCCCAGTCTCCTCCAGCACTTCCCACGGTTTGAGCATGCCATGTTTTAGCTGCTCCCGTCAAAGTGAACGGAAACAGCTTCCACTTGACAGTCAGTGGGTGAAATGCCCGGAATGTTCAAGCATGCCCAGATTTGCTCAAACTCACGTAGATGTATGTAGGGATTTTCTGATCCCGTAAACATGCTCTCCTGAACTTTGTTAATAAAGTCAGGGCGCAATTCGTAACTATCGGCATATATAGGTTGTGATGATAGATGTGGCTCTAATCACGAACTCTTAGGAGCTGCGAATGTAAGATAGATTGATTCTCCATGCGGAGAGGGTAAAGATGATCCTAACTCTAGTCTCAAAAAATCAGCTACCGTTCCCCGGCAACGGCGCCAGAAAAGCTTGTTGACACCTGGGGTGGCACGCAGAAGAAACCGCAAGCGCACGGTTGTCAGTTGTAGCTTTTCACCTCAGAGTATTCCGGGGGTATCGAATCCACGAGGAACGCGAAGTGATTTTGAGAAAACTAGGGGGTAAGGATATCCAGGATAGTTGAAGGGAACGGGCACTATCTACTAGGGTAGATCCTAGTTCTATTAGACTTCTAGTGATTAAGTTCTTTACTAGTGTATTGTGGGGGTACTAGCCTTTACCACTGACTTAGCTTGAACGCTAGCACAACGAGCCCTATTGTTAAACTAGACCAACTACGTGGTGGAATGCAAGGCGCACAGGGCTGTCACCACCTGCTTGCTACCACAGCTATCCGTGGGCCTAGCCGTATTCACTGGCAATATATAGCCTAAGTACCACACTTAATCTATATACTACTACTACTAGCCCTGTACTAGAACTAGAGCACTTGAAAGTAATATCAAGCAATGAAACAAACACACAAGTACTGAAAGTAAAACTGGAAGATAGAATAAGATACTAAGTTACCAAAGTTGAAGCGCAGAGCAGAGAGAAGCAGGGGTCTCCGACAACTCCGGAGCTCTCGAGACTTCTACTCTTCTCCTCTCCAGCTCCTCTTCTAGTGAGGCACTCACACTCTCTCTAATCTCTCTATCATAGCAAGTGTGCTACTCTAACCAAATGGTGAGGAATGGTGTGAGGCTCCTTGAATGAGAGCTCAAAGGGCCTATTTATAGTGCTAGGGAGAGGGGGCTAGGGTGGTACTTATAGAGTGAGGGGAGGTCGGTTTAGGGTTAGGGGGTGCGCCCACCACCACAACCCTGGGCGGCCCGGCCACCATTCACGCCGCTCCATTGCAACCGCCATTCATCCCAACGGTCTTCAATTGCTCTCCCAAGTCGGTGGAGGGCCCGGTTCCGGTAGGGTTTGAGACAAGTGTCAAAGCCCACTATCCAGGTTGATACTCTTCTTAGCCCTTGGATCAAACCGCCTTAGTGTGCAATGGCCAGGATTTGAGCTTGAGGTGACTCCCACGGATCGATGACGTGGCTTGGGCCACTTTTGGCACGAGTGACCTGGCGGCCGCCAGTAATAGGTGGCGGCCGCCACCCTACTCAGCCCAAATGGGCCAGAGTGGCTTGGCCTTGCTCCTGGTGCACTTGTTTGGCCCAATTCCATTATTTCCTGCATTAAGATAAGAAACTATGCACATGTGGAAATAGGTTAGTTATAAACCAAATCTTCTACTTTTTATGTTGTTTTACCTTGGTTTTGGGTGAAATGTTGATGGTGAAATGATGCTTTAAGCACCATCAACATGGTGGCATCGGACGCTACCCAGCGTCTGATGTCCTTAACAGTCTGACAAGAAGGTACATTAACCGTTGGACGAGGTCATCTGAGCGTCGATCTAGGCATCGGCGCTCCGTGCCCCGCAGAATGCCTGTCTTGTGCTTTTTTGATGACCGTTGGGGGAGTATATATACTTCCTTCCCTCCATCCATTTGAGTGTTCTTGCCCTTCCATCAGCTGAGAAACACATTGTGAGTGTGAGTGCAAGAGCCCTAGTGAGGTTGAGTGATTTGCTAATTGTGAGAATTAGACACCTCCTAGTGAGAATTGAGTAGCAAGTGTGCATCCATCCATCTCTTTGGCCTTGTGTTGGTCAAGTGAGAGTTCTAGCTTGTTACTCTTGGTGATCGGCATCACCTAGACGGCTTGGTGGAGATCGTGAAGCTTGGAGAGCATCCGGTGGCATTGTGGATGACCCAAGCAAGCTTGTGACCGGTAGTGAGCGATTCACCGGGCCGGAGGAGCCAATGACTAGAGCGGCCACCTTCTCCTTCTCATCATCACTATCTTCATTTGATGAGCCACCGGAGGAGTCAATGTCGGTGAGCCAATCACCAACAATGTAAGCCTTGCCACCTTTCTTGTGGTATGCTTCTTCTTCTTGCCATCCTTCTTGTAGTAGGGCTTTTCATCCTTCTTCTCATCTTCACTTGATGAGTACTTCTTGCCTTGTTTCTTGTTCTTGTAGCTCTCTTTCTTGGGCTTGGTGCATTGATGAGCAAGATGGCCAAGCTCACCGCAATTGTAGCAATCCATTTCGGAGATTGGTCTCCTCTTGCTACTTGTGAAGAATTTCTTCTTTCTTGAGTCAAAGTTGACTCCATTCTTGTGAAGCTTCTTCAACATCTTGGTGGTCTTCTTCACCATGAGAGCAATGTTGGAATCATCTTCATCATCGCTTGTGCTCTCATGATGCACCTCAATAGCCTTGGACTTGCCCTTCTTGTCATGGCTTGCTTTGAAGGCCAAGTCCTTCTTCTTGTCGGTGGAGGAGCCACCACTTGGTGTGATGTGCATGTACATCTCATGAGCATTGATCTTCCCCAAGACTTGTGTTGGTGTAGATGTGGAAAGATCACCTTGATATAGCACGGTCACAATGTGTCCATACTTGTCAATGGGAAGGACACATAGGATCTTCCTCACAACATCGGATGGTTGCATTTGTGTGAGGCCAAGACCATTGAGCTCCTCTACAAGAACATTCAAGTGTGAGTACATTTCATTTGCATTTTCATGAGCAAGCATTTCAAACGAGTTCATCTTTTGCACAACCAAATGATAACGCTCCTCACGCTCACTCTTGGTTCCCTCATGGAGCGCACAAATATTTTCCCCATAGATCATGGGCATTTTTGTGGTTCCGAACACGATTGAACACATCCTTGCAAATGCCTCTAAAAAGGATGTTTTTGGCTTTTGCATTCCATTTTTCATTTTCTCCTCTCATTAGGAGTGAGGCTAGTGCCTTCTTTGGGCTTGGCAAAGCCGGTGATCGCGGCATTGAGGCATTTAACATCAACCGCTTCTAGGTACGACTCCATACGGATTTTCCAATATGGGAAGTCGTCTCCCTCGAACATGGGAGGTGGACCATCACCTCCGGACATCTTAACTCTAGGCGGTTAAGCCTAAATCGAGAGCACGAGGCTCCGATACCAATTGAAAGGATCAAGATGCCCAAGAGGGGGGGTGAATTGGGCTTTTCTAAAACTTCTTTCAATAATAACCTATCAAGCCCCAATTAACCCCCTAGTGCCTAGAAGTGTGAATGACAAGAATCAATAGCACAAAAGATTATCACTCAGCCAATTCTACTCTAGCATGGCAATTCAATTTGGGATGAACAACAAGTGTAATGCGGAATTGAATTGCTTGAATGTAAATGCGTAAGTAAAAGAGTAGAGATGACTCGACGATCTTTTTGCCGAGGTATCGAGGTGCGGCACACCCCCCCCGTCCTCGTTGGAGCACCCGCGCAAGGGTATCGCTCCCCCTTGATCCGCGCAAGGATCAAGTGCTCACTACGAGCTGATTCTTCGCCACTCCGGCCCGGTGATCGCTCGCTACCGGTCACAACTTGGCTTGGGTCAGCTCCTAACCTCCATGCCGATCACCAAGCTCCTCTCGCCCCCCAATGCCGTCTAGGTGCCGATCACCAAAGAAAAGCCAGACAAGCAACTCTCTCAACCACGCAAGGCTAATGAGATGGGTGGATGCACACTTGCTACTCTCTACTCACTAATGAGGTGTTTGATCACTCATTATCAAATCTCTCAACCTCACTAGGCCTCTTGCACTCACTTGCAATCACAATGTGTTTGGGAACCTTTCAAATGAGCAAGAGTAACAGCATGAATGAGGGGGAAGCATATTTATACCCCCAACTCAAAACATGCACGAAGGGGTAAGTCCAGCCAGTTACACACTGACCGAACGCACCTGTCGGGGTGACCGGACGCGTCCGGTCAGTGTCTAACGGCTACGTGACGTTAGCCCTGACACCAGTACGATACACTGACCGGACGCACCCATGCGTCCGATCACCACTGACCGGACGCGTCCGGTCATCAATTTCCCTCTCTGGAACCTCTCTGGACGCGACCGGACTCACCTCCTGGTGCGTCCGGTCGAATACTGAAGAGCGTCCGGTCGAAGCCAAGCCTGCTTCTTAGCCAAACCAACTGACCGGACGCACGCCCCAGCGTCCGGTCAATAGGGTTGAAGCGTCCGGTCACATTTTGAAGTCCGAAACAACTTCGGTTTGCGACGCTCCCTTCACGAACTTTCTTCCTTATGATCTTAGGGACCTTTCTAAGCTACCTAGGGCTTTGGTTAATAAGTGTGCACCACACCTAACTCAAAAGTCTCACCTAGGTCAAGCTACTCATTCAAACCCCTCTTTATAGTACGGCCAAAGATAAAGCAAAGACCTATGCTACTCTAAGTGTCCTTCAACACCAAATGACACTTAGCACTAGCCTATCACCGTCTTCGTCGTCCATCCTTTGAAGACCGAATGAATTCCACCGCAAAGGGGGCATGAATACCATAGTGCCCTCACGATCATCATTACCATGACCTAACTCAACTGTTTCTGCAAAACATACGTTAGTCATAGTAATTTACCGTTGTCATCCAATCACCGAAACCCACTGGGGGCCTAGATGCTCACAACAAGCTCATCCTCAAGATCTCATCATAGGGAGTCCAACAAGGGGTGTAATGACTCGATCTCAGAAACTTGCTTTATTTATTGAACATCAGTCCTTTGTGTCTCTTGTTGAGCCTACCATTGTAGATGAAGCTCTAGGTGATCCGGATTGGGTGAATGCTATGCATGAAGAACTAAACAACTTCACCCGCAACCAAGTTTGGACACTTGAATAGCGATCCAAAGGCGCAAGAGTCATTGGAACAAAATGGGTGTTTAGAAACAAGCAAGATGATCAAGGCAAGGTTGTTAGAAACAAGGCAAGGCTAGTTGCAAAGGGGTTCTCTCAAGTTGAAGGTTTGGATTTTGGAGAGACCTTTGCACCGGTTGCAAGACTCGAAGCCATTCGTATCCTCCTTGCATATGCATCACATCATGACATTAAATTATATCAAATGGATGTGAAAAGTGCATTTTTAAATGGCTTCATAAATGAACTAGTCTATGTTGATCAACCTCCCGGGTTTGAAGATCCTAGATATCCTAATCATGTTTATAGGTTGTCCAAGGCGCTATATGGGCTCAAGCAAGCCCCAAGAGCTTGGTACGAGCGCCTCCGGGATTTCCTCATTGAGAAGGGCTTCACCATTGGGATGGTTGACACCACACTATTCACCAAGAAGCTTGATGGAGAGATCTTCATTTGTCAAGTCTACGTTGATGATATCATCTTTGGGTCAACAAATGAAGCCTATTGCAAGGAATTTGGTGACTTGATGTCGAAGGAGTTTGAAATGTCCATGATTGGAGAGCTCACATTCTTCCTAGGCTTCCAAGTCAAGCAATTGAAGGAGGGGACTTTCATATCTCAAGAGAAGTATACAAAAGACCTCCTCAAGCGCTTCAACATGGATGATTGCAAGCCTATCAAGACTCCAATGCCAACAAATGGACATCTCGACCTAGATGTGGGAGGTAACCCGGTTGACCAACTCTCTACCGTTCTATGATTGGTAGCTTGTTATATTTGACCGCATCTAGGCCCGACATCATGTTTAGTGTGTGCATGTGTGCTCGCTTTCAAGCCGATCCTAGGGAATCACATCTCATAGCGGTGAAGAGAATCCTTAGGTACCTAAAGCACACCCCAAGCTTTGGCCTTTGGTATCCCAAAGGAGCTAACTTCCAACTCGTTGGGTATTCCGATTCGGATTACGCGGGTTGCAAAGTAGATAGAAAAAGCACATCCGGAGGGTGCCATTTGCTTGGGAGATCACTAGTGTCATGGAGTTCACAGAAGCAAATAGTGTGGCCTTGTCTACCGCCGAGGCGGAATACATAGCCGCGGGTGCTTGTTGTGCACAAATCCTTTACATGAAACAAACCCTTTTAGACTATGGTGTAGTTCTAGAAAGGGTACCATTTGTTAGTGACAATGAGAGCGCGGTTAAGCTTGCTAACAACCCGGTTCAACACTCTCGCACAAAGCACATAGATATTCGCCATCACTTTCTTAGAGATCATGTTTCCAAGAAAGATATCCTTAGAGGGAGTTAGAACCGAAGATCAATTGGCGGATATTTCACAAAACCCCTAGATGAAAACACTCTTTGTAGATTGCGAAGTGAGCTTAATGTGCTTGATCTAAGTAACTTTGTCAAAAGGTGAAAGGGGTTATCCTTGCATTGCATTGTATAATATGCCATGTTTATTTATGCTATGCACATAGGCTTGTCAGACGTGGTTAAGATAACCGCCCTAAAAAGTGTGTGAAGAAGCTTACTCATGAGCAAACTTGACAAGCAACCTAGATTCAAATTCCCTATTGCATTGCATATGCATGTGTGTTGCTCTGTCGTTTCTTTTCGGTTAAGTTTTGAGCAACCGTTGTGTTCGTCCACCGCTAGGGGGAGCATTTGAGGCTCCTAATGGTTAAGACCCCTAGTTTTGGTGGCCACATGTTGTCTCCTCGGGATTTATCGCCTATTTTCTCTAAAAATGGTATGTAGCCTATGGCAAAATATTTATAAAATTGAGGGTTTATGCGAGGATGCTCATTCTAGGTTCCAACTGGTGTTTATTTGTCTCTTATTTGAGTTGGAACTTGGTTGGGAGAGGGAGCCGCAACAGAAATCTTCAAAACTGCTCAAAATGCGGCATCGGCGCTGCATCGGACGCTCCCCAGCGTCTGATGCCCTACACTGTAGACAGCTCCGGCTGAAACATGTCGTTAGGGATGCCTCAGGACGTCCGCATGCATTCTCATACGATGCGGATCATCAACGCGAGCGAGCTCCATCGACGCTGCCAGCGTCCGATGCCAAGGCATAGGACGCGTCCGATCCAAGGCATAGGACGCGTCCATGCGCAATGAGCGTTTCTGGAGCTCTCTGGACCGGCATCGGAGCGTCCGATGCGTAATCATCGGCGCGTCTAATGCCCCTTTAAGCGGCACGGTCAGGTCTTCTATTGACATCTGGGTCCCACACGTCATCCCATTCGTTGTTTTCTTCCTCGCGCTCCCCGCCCGTGCCCGATCCGCCGAGCCCCACCCTAACCCTAGCGCCGCCGTGACACACCTTCCCGAGTCCTCGCCGCCGGCCGCTCTTGCTCCCCGCGCCCGTGCATCTCCTCGCCGGCCGCCGCCTGCCCCGCAGCTTCCTCGCACCCGCGCGCGCACCTTCGTCGGAGTCCAGCCGGAGCCCCGCCCCATCGCCGGAGCTCGCCGGCGTTCGGGTATTCGCCGGAGAACGTCTTCCTCGTGCTCCTTCACCTCTTCGGCGACCTTCCCTGGCCTTCAAATCCCCTAAGTGAGCATCTCCACCCACCTCCATAACCCATGCTCCCAAGGTGCTTGACAAAATGCCGTTCCACCATGTTTTGACCCCGTTTCGATCCCATCCTTTTGCAGACCCCTCGGTGTGTCGTGTGGGTGCCCGAACGTCTGTGACTTCCCTCGTGCTTGGTCGTTTCGTCGGTTCGTCAGGTAGCGAAGCCTTCTACCTTCTTATCTCCTATGCTTTGCTTTCGATAGGATCTCTTATCTCTAGATTATATGTTTCTTATATATCCTATCTATTCTCGCAGCGAGTCAGAGTCCATGGCAGTTGTCAGCTCGTCAGTTGTCAGTTGGCAGTGGTAGATAACCCGGGGCCAAGCCCGCGGGTACGGATTGAGGCCAAGCCTCGCGAGTGACAGCGCCAGAGGATCAGTGACAGTTGGGGTTCTTTGTCAGGGTTTTTCAGCAGATCTTTCAGTGGTAGTTGGGTCCTTCAGCGCCAGTCCATACCTCTTTCAGCGTCAGTTTCTCTGTTCTTGTCAGCCATGCCGCGCTGCAAGAACGTCGGTGGTGGCCCTGGGGACTCTCCTCCCCGTCGCCCCCTTTCGGTCAGAGGCCCGGAAGGGGGAAGCTTATCACGCGCAGGAAGCGTTCCAGAGACGAGCGAGAGGCAGCACAGGCTCAGGCAGTGGCAGACGCCGCAGAGCGTGCAGAGCGAGGTGGCAGTACTAGCGGACTAAGGATCGAGGACCAGTTGTCCCACGAGCAGCGCAGGGCGATCGAGGAGGTTGAGCGTTTCCACCACTCTCCGACTGGCACGCTTATGGCTGCCGGTCGTCGGACGACGTTCGCCTCACCAAGAGTTGAGCCCCAGAGCTCACAACAGGGCCAGGCCGAGGCCGAGGCAGCTCAGGCAGAGGCAGCAGAGGCAGAGGCACCCGAGGCCGAGGCAGACGAGGAGGTTCCCCGGCGCCGGTCCACGCATCGCAGGACAGCGGTGCCACCCCGGCCCGATGTCCCTCTGCGGGGAGCACGTGCTCCATCGAGGCGTGCGCCCCCGCCGATCCCGCGACTGGACCTCCGGGCTGCTACCTGCTCACAGATTCAAGCACTCCGGCTCGTCCCAGTTGAGCAGTGGTTCCCGAGGGAGTGCCAGGCATAGGCAGGGGCAGAGTTCTTCACTGTTCTGCAGGAGGATTTTTATCGAGGATACAGGAACGCTGGGATCAGTCTTCGCTCTCAGCGTGTTTGTCCCCTGGAGGCAGTTGTGGCAGCAGCAGGAGAGCAGATCCGCCCCATACTCACTTACCTACCTGGTCTAGCAGACCTTCTGGGCGGTTTGGCTCGTATATCGAGGATTGGGTATTCCAGTTCTACGCGTCACTGTGGGTGCACCCGGACCGCGAGACCATAGAGTTTGCTTTTCAGGGGGAGCACTACAGGCTTTTCTCGTCAGAGATCCGGGGTTGGTTCGGCCTGCGACACTCTCAGACCCGGATCCACGACTTGTGCTACGACCGGACGGAGCCACCCCGCCGCCCTCACGGTGGTGCCCAGCCGACGACAGACTTGGTCCGCCCCTGCTTCAGTGAGCCCTTCGGTGAGGGTTCGAGTCGGGCGCCTAAGGATCTCACCCCTACGACTCGGATCCTCAATGAGGTTCTCAGGCGGACTTTGCTTCCTAGGGTTGGTTTCCGCGAGGGTCTGTCTCGTCTTCAGCTCTGGTTACTTGCTTACCTAGTCAGACAGCAGGAGTTTGACGTCTGGGACGTGATTTTGTGTGAGATGGAGGACACCGTGGCAGAGGGCATTAAGGCCCGCAGGCAGCTACCGTACGCTCATTGGATCTCTTATATTCTTTGGAAGGTAGCTGCCATGACAGGATCTGACCCTGGCCAGTCTCTTACCGGGTCCGCGACCGGGGTTAGTGTTCCCTGATTACAACAGGGTTAGCTGTTGGGACACGGTCGGGATCGCAGGTAGCAGCAGCAGCAGGAGGACGCCCCGTCTAGTTCGCGCCAGAGGCCAGCGGTTCCAGAGTCACTCCAGGAGCAGGACGAGGCCGTCCGAGCACTTGCAGAGCAGGAGCTAGCAGAGCTCGAGGGTGGTGACACATACGTCGCAGAGGACCCCACCGACAGCTCAGACGAGGACTACCAGCTCCCGCCTCGCTACCAGCCGCGTGCTCACGACTCACAGGCAGGGTCCAGTGGTACTGCTTCCTCCGATCCCGCTTTACTTGCTATTCTCGCTCGAATGGAGGAGCAGCAGAGGACCGTTACTCAGGACGTTTAGCGGCTTGCCTAGGAGCAGCAGAGGTTGGCCCAGGCACAGGCCCTCGCACAGCAGCAGGCACAGGAGAGGTCTGATGCCCTTCAGCGCCACATGATGGCTTTACAGCAGCAGACATTGAGCTTCATGGAGAGACTCGCCAGCGGACCTCCCCAGTGGCAGTGGCAGCAGCCTCCACCTCAGCAGCAGCTTCAGTGGCAGCCACCTGTCCCTTCTCAGTCGCAGCCACAGTTCGGACAGCCTCCGCCATTTCCGCAGTAGTTTACGGGCCCCAACTCCTCTCAGTTCACGAGCTTCACCACTCCTCCAGGCGGGGCCCCGCTCTTCAGTCCACTGCGGACCGGCTTCACACCTAGGCCGACAGAGTCTCTGTTTGTGACGACGACCTCTGTGACTCGAGACTTGTCCGCCACTTTCAGTGAGCTTACCGGATTCCCCACTCTAGATCTTCCGGATCCAGTGCAGACATCGACAGCTCCAGTGACCTCCACCACAGAGACCCTCCCGAGCTCCGTCGCGTCTTCAGAGCAGACAGAGCCTGTGCAGTCCGAGACGACCACGACAGTTCAGCCTGAGTTGTCAGTTATCCCAGAGCTTCCGCACTCCGATACTCGGGTTGACACAGTTACCGTGACTGCGACAGCTTCAGAGCAGACAGCGCCTGAGCAGCCAGAGCAGTCAGTACCTGAGCCGCCCCAGACCGTTTCACAGCAGCTTCCAGCTTCAGAGGGTCAGCAGGCTACCGGCGCTTCGTCTTCCGACTCCGAGGAGTATCTTCAGCAGTTTGAGTTTACTCAGCGCTCTCCGGAGACGGCACCTGGCTCGTCTGCACCATCTCCGCCCTCCGATGCTTAGTTTGGCGCTTGATGCCAAATGGGGAGAGTGGATGAGTATAGCGATAGGGGGAGCGTTGCGAGAGGGTTTCGATATCTTTTGATGTGTTATGTTCACATACGCTCTTTACTTATCGTATCTTTTGTGCATATTTATGTGATATACTTATGCTATGGACCTTTATGACATGTATGTGCTCACTATGATATATGATATGACATGTCATTTCGCCTTACTTGATTACTTGTGCTCAATTCTCATTTGATTATGTATTCGAGCTCTTTACTCTTGCACTTGATATTTACTCTAACTTGTTGAGTGCGGGATGATGGCATGACATGTTTGAACTTGCCCCTAACCAATTTCTCTTATTCATTGCAAGTTCATACATGTCATGATTTAAAAACCTCTTCTCTCTATACTTGATCTCATGTTGTCATCAATCACCAAAAAAGGGGAGATTGAACGCATCTTGGCCCCTAGTGGTTTCGGTGATTGGATGAAACACAAGATTACTGTGACTAACGTGTGTTTTGCAGAAACAGGATTGAGTTAGGTCACGGTAATGGCGACGATACGGGCATATGGAGTTCATGTCCCCTGGCGATGGATATCGATTCGGTTTTCAAAGGACGGACGACGAAGACGGTGGTAGACTAGGCTAAGTGTCATATGGTGTTGGAGGACACTTAGGTAGTCTTAGGTCTTTGTTTTTCCTTTGGCCGTACTATAAAGGGGAGCGTGAATCAGTAGCTTGACCTAGATGAGTCTATTGAGGTAGGTGTGGTGCGCACTTGTTATTTCATAGCCCTAGGTAGCTCAGAGAGATGCCTTAAGTCGAGAGGATCAAAAGTCGTTTAGGCCGCGTCGCGATCCGAGTTGAGTTTGTTCTTGTTATGGGCATCGGACGCTGGCCGACTAGGGTTTAGTCTGGTGCATGGCATCGGACGCGCCGATGTGTTCACATCGGACGCGCCCATGCCACTGTTCACGTGGGCGTGAACTGGAGGCCGCATCGGACGCAGGCATCGGACGCTGAGGGCCAGCGTCCGATGGCCATCCAGAGAGATTCCAGAGAGGGTAAATCCACATCGGACGCGTCCGATGTGGTGACATCGGACGCTGCCCAGCGTCCGATGTCCCTTTAAACAGTCTGACAAGAAGGTACAGTAGACCGTTGGACGAGGTCACCGGAGCGTCCGATGCTAGGCATCGGCGCGTCCGATGCCCCCGCATAATGCTTGTTGTGGCGGAACCGTCCTGATTATAAGAGCTCAAGTACCGTCTTAGTCAAATCCGTCTGACATCGACTCATACTTGAACCCATATAACCCCGGTAGTCCGGAAATCTCGAAGGATTTCTATCATCTTACAACATACAAGATCGCATTGTTCAAGAATTACATTCACAAAGATACATCACAGGGAAACGAAACCGGATTTAAAACATCAGAGTACGAATTTAAGACGGAGTTATTACAATACCGAATTTAAAAGTGCGGAAGCTTAAATAAGTTTGAAACACGACCACCACACATGTGGTCCAAATAAAACATTGTTTGATAAGTCCAACTCAACACAACTCACTCTTCCCTTTTTAGATAATGTGCCACTAGAAGTCTCAGACCAGCAAAAGAAAAGGGGAAGCTTCTGGACGACCCTGCCCTGGGCCTACTCCTCATCACCTTCCACTGGGTAGAGGCAGTGCTTACAATAGCCAAAGTAGACCTGACCATCTGCAACAAACGGGATAAACCCTGAGTACGGGAATGTACTTAGCTAGACTTACCCGTCCAACTGAAAATAAAAATACCAAGGGTATGCAAGGCCTTTTTGGGTGGATCTGGGATCTTTAGTTGCGAAAAGCTCAAATTAAGATAAGTGAGGAATTAATGATATTGATGAGCTGTCATTTTTAGACCTATTTCTTTACTCTAGGTTTGCACCTGAACTATTGCACACACTTGAGTCTAACAAACAATAATATAACCATATCCAGTTGACTTATCCACATTTTTAGTTGAACCTTTAAACATCACATGGAGTTGCATCGTGGTGAAGCTCGCCATAGTTTCCCACTAACCGGGGGAGACGGCGACTCGAATCGAATTCCAAACCAGCTGGTGAAAGACCTTTAATACCAGCCCACACTTTCACCGTCGGGTCCATGCATTGGGCAACCGCTCGATGCTTGTTCGTGGTGGTAATCGTCGCGGCTCACAGCACGGACCGCCCAATTGGAACCTGGCGATGGCCTCACGCGGCAGATCGTATTTCCATACTAGAGGGCACGACACGGGTTGAGACCGGCCCGAACAGCTTCTAACCGGCTTTGGGGTCGATGATTACGGCACCGACATATCCCTAAGTAAAAGGGCGCGTTCAAAAATGAACGAGGGCCAACATCGATACAAACCTACACGATCCAACGGACGGACTGCCCCAAGTTTCCAAACTTGTGCCTTGCCTTCCAGTTGATCGTATTTCATTACTACTCAGGTTCTTTTCCACGATAGCAAATATAGCCAACCGTGATCCGGTAAATACCCATCAGGGTATTACGGAAATATTCTTAACCACTACTCTTATTAAGCAGACTAAGCAATTCTACATTATAAATAAAGAACAGGACGACAAGGCAGGTATTACGCAATAACAAGGAATGGTAATGCAGCAAGTGGGATTCAACCAACTCCTATACCTAATGCATCACAATATAGAAGGACTCAAGCAATTTAATTGTAAATAATAGGAGACTTAGCATGCTCCGGGGCTTGCCTTGAGAGAAGACTGAGGCCTCGTGGGAGGGGCACTCAGGCAGGTTAGTGTCGGCCGCGGGATCGGCTTCCTCGGCTTGATGAAGTTCCGGAATCTCCTGCTCGGCGCTTGCCTCCTGCTCCTGGTCGGGCTCCGGAAGAGTCGATCCTATTGCAATGCGGTTGAAAATGATAAATAAATAATATGTGGTGCGAGATGTGGTGATAAGAAAAGCAATATTTCTTGTGAACCAACAAAATCAACTTGTTGAACCAATTTTTACATTGAGGTAAATACTTATTTATTTCATAAAACAAAATCCATTAATTTACCTATTTCTTATTTAGAAATTCAAAAGAAATTCTAGTTTGAACTGCAAGTGCATTTTCCTTAACTCAGAAAAATCCACAAAAATTCCAGAAGGCAATTAACATCTGCTGGACTTCACTGAATAATTTTCAGCCAGAAATAAAATACAGAGCAGCAGATATAAAAATAACAAATAAACTGCTCAAAAGGTGCTTTGAACTAACTTTTTACACAAAAAGTGTTTAACAGCAAATTTCATAATTTTCCTAGCTTCAACTACTCATAAACATTCTACTGTAGAAAATTTACTGACAGAGCATAAATATACAAGCCTACACAAAATAAACAAATCTATTCCAAATTAAACCTATTGAACTACAACCCTACTGGAAAAGGGTGCTAAACTCCATTTCATATTTTTCCCAGATTCTATTCCATATTTTATACTTATCAAGAAAGTTCCATGAACAGAAACATTATATTATTTCTTGCATGAATTTCCAAAGAAACACACAGAAAAGTACATTTGTAAAGCAACTTCAGATTCTTCCATACAACAGCTCATGCTTAACATTTTTCTTAGCCTGAACATGACATACAGAGACTACACAATTTTTCCCATATTTTATTTCGACATATAAAACACCTTAACATTTATTCTAAGAAATCAGCCAAAAAGGACTTTTAATCATTACAGAAACTTTTTCCACATAAATAGTGCATCATATATTTTTCACAGGTGCAAAACATGATAATAAACTTACAAAAAAATTTCCAGGAATTATCTCAACCAGAAAACATATATAACTATTTATCTCAACAAAAGCATATAAACTGAAATAAATAGAAACAGTAAAATAAACTTTTACCAAAAATACTTTCATATTTTTCCATGATAGATCTACTCATAAACAGGCTAGCAAAACTGAAAGTACTTCATTTGGACTTTTAAAACGAGCCACACAAAAATAACAAGCATCTCTGGAAAATAAAACCAAAAAGAAAAATATTTGAAATCTCCCGGCCCAACTGCGTGAACTCGGTCCATAGGCCAAGTGAGGCTGACGCGCAGGGTCCGCTGGTCAACGGGACCCACCCGTCAGAGAGAGGAAACAGGGGAGAGGAGTTGACCGGCGATTGCTCGCCGACGATGAGGTCTCCGGCGACGGCGTGGTGCTGGATCGACTCGTCTTGACGAGGCGCATCGGGTGATGTAGATGGTTTGGCCAGCGCACGACCGAAGCGTGCCGGCGGTGAGTGGTGGCGCACGGCGGCGGCGGCAACACACGGCTACGCCGTGTCCGGCGGTCGCCGGTGAAATTGGGGAAGGCATAGGCTTACACGAACCCTAGGGAGTGAGATTTGGTGGTTGGTTTGGCTCGGGGAGCGTCGGAGGGGCTTGACCGCGTGCACATGCCACGGCGGCGGCCATGGCGCTCGGCTGGGGAAGAAGAGGTGGGAGAGAGCGGTAGCGTTGAAGCTAGTCGGTGTTCTCACCTTGCCTTGGCTCAGTGAAGCTCGAGGACGAAGGAGAGGGGTGACGAAGCTTGGGTCGATGCGGAACGGGCTTGAGCTCCACTCGGCGGCGAACGGGGACCGAAAGGGGCTCCTCGTCCTCCGGCGGCGATGGGGCTCGGCGGGTGGCGCGGAGGTGCGCACGGCGTGTGCACGGTGAGGGCGGAGCGGTTGGCGAGAGGAATCGGACAGTAGTGGTCGGGTGAGGTCGGAACGGAGAGGGGAGGTGGCGGTGGCGAACGGTGGCGAGGGTGGCGAACGCTTGCGCGTTCATGGGAGCGGAGAGGGAGAGCGAGAGTGAGAGCGGGCGAGCGGAATGGCAAGTGAGGCGAGGGGAGTGCGGTGTGCTCGGGGTTTCGGTTGGCTTGGCCGGCCGATGGTCGTGGCGGGGCCACGGCGGCGCGGCGGGCGAGGCAGCGCAGGCGATGCCGTGCACGGCGAGTGGGCGCGGCAGGCGAGGCGAGCGGAGAGTGGCCGGGGGAGATAGCTTGCGTGATCGCGCGGAGAGGGATCGGGCGAGGAGTGGCGGAGGCAGATTTTGCTCAGGCATCGCCGGCCACGTGGCGCGGACGCCGGCGTACGGCGCGGCCGCGGTCAGAGCGACCGGCGCGTCGCGCGGGCGCGGGCGAGCGGGCGAGCTGGGCCGGCGCGCGGTGAGTTGGGCCGAAAAGGTGAGCGCGGGAAAAATCGTTTTCCTTTTTCTTTTTTCCAAAATCCTTTCAAACTTTGACCACTCAAAAACAGTTTCAAAAACTCCAAACTAGGTTTTGACCCAAAAATAAAAGTTGCTCAAAATAATTTTCTCTACAACTTTCATATAAGACACTTTTTCTGAAAACCATTTTTACAACCTCCATATAAATAAAGCCAATTTTGAAACATAAACCCTTTTGCTTGCCTCATTTTTATTTGCCAAAACTATTTTGAACTAGATCGAAATGCCAATATAAAAAGCACTCCACTCAATAGTCTTGATTTTATAAAACTATTTGCAAAAACAGAAATCCAGTTTAACCATCAAATCCAATAGAAATCCAAAATCCAAATAGATAAACAAAAGGCAAAAAGCACTCTTATGCACATGAAATGATGCAATGCATTACTTATGCTCTTTAGTAGCTAATTGTGGTTCATAATGCAGTGCTTGACACTAGGGTGTCACACTTGTCTTGTGCTGTTTTTGGATGGCCGGTTGGGGGAGTATATATACTTCCTTCCCTCCATCCATTTGAGTGTTCTTGCCACTTCCATCAGCTGAGAAACACATTGTGAGTGTGAGTGAGTGCAAGAGCCCTAGTGAGGTTGAGTGATTTGCTAATTGTGAGAATTAGACACCTCCTAGTGAGAATTGAGTAGCAAGTGTGCATCTATCCATCTCTTTGGCCTTGTGTTGGTCAAGTGAGAGTTCTAGCTTGTTACTCTTGGTGATCGGCATCACCTAGACGGCTTGGTGGCGATCGTGAAACTTGGAGAGCATCCGGTGGCATTGTGGATGACCCAAGCAAGCTTGTGACCGATAGTGAGCGATTCACCGGGCCGGAGTGGCGAAGAATCAGCTCGTAGTGAGCACTTGATCCTTGCGCGGATCAAGGGGGAGCGATACCCTTGCGCGGGTGCTCCAACGAGGACTAGGGGGGTGTGCCGACACCTCGATACCTCGGCAAAAAGATCGTCGAGTCATCTCTACTCTTTTACTTACGCATTTACTTTCAAGCAATTCAATTCCGCATTATTGTTGTTGTTCATTGTATATTGAATTGCTTTGCTAGAGTAGGAGTGGCTTAGACTTGGTCTTTTGTGCGGTAGAATAAAGAGAATCACACTTCTAGACACTAGGGGGTTAATTGAGGCTTGATAGGTTTTATTATCGCAAGAAGTTTTAGAAAAGCCCAATTCACCCCCTCTTGGGCATCTTGATCCTTTCAACCCTATTTAATATGCATGAAACACCTCATAAAACCTCATTGAGACTGACCTAATTGCCCATCTCACAAATTAAATTTTTTTGTCATTTTATGTCCTGGCTAGGTGCTTTTAATTTATCTTTCAAAAAGGTACTTCTTCCTCCATTCAATGTACGTAGTTTTTATTATACACGGGTATACACACTATATACTCCGATCCGTATGTAAAATAATGTACCCATATAGATAAGTCAAAACTTATTATAATTTGGAACGTTTACCTGCTACTACTATCATGGAAAAATTGTATTCATAAGGATTTTCATTTTTTTGACATATATGAATTTTAACGTAGATGTCATATTTCAATCAGTTATTTCGAGAAATTTGGACTCAATTCGCACGCCTCGCAAGATTTAGAAGTCAATTCGTCTACCTTTCAAAAAATAGGACTGAACATGCGAATTGCTTTAAGATTTAGGATTTCAGCTATTTTCACTCATTTTCACTTTGTCTTTAATCTTTTCACCTCTCCATGCCACCTAAAAAGACCAAACTGCCCCTGGCGCACCCAAGGCAGCACGCCGACGCCTCGTCGCACAACCGGAACCTCTTCACGGCGATGGTCGCGCCCGTGGACGGCACGCTGGCGCGGTACACCGACCCGGACCAGCCCTGCCCGATGAGTCGATGACGCTGGCCGGCGTCAGGCTGCGCGCCACGTCGCCCACGCTGATCTCCAGCTTCTGGTACAACGTCACGTCTCACGGCAGCAGCATCTCGGCGTCCTTGCCGTCCTCGTCCGAGGAGCGCGCGCCGACAAGGAGCGCCTGCGGCGGCCGGCGAGGAGCCCGACGAGCGCGGACACCAAATCAGGTTACCTGGTGTGCCGGGATTAATGGATACCTGGTGAAGAACAATGTTGTCCTTTTGTCCCAGGATGATAAATCAGGTTACCGATGCAATCGGTCATTGGGTAACATACACGTACTGTTGCTACAGGAGCTATGCGTATGGTACAATGGAATAAGGAGAATTATTGTCTGCTTAGATGCATCCATCCATTCGTGGTACGGTGGTGCCTTCGTCTTCCCCACCCCAGCCGCGCGCCTCCTCTGGTCCACGTACTTCATGATGAGTGTCCGCCGCTAGCTCCTTCTACCTCGCGCCGTAGCGGTAAGCGGCGGTCTGGCCGGCGAGCGGCGAGCGAGGAGGCCGCAGCGGCCCACCTGGCCGAGGCCGTGCAGCAGCGCGACCACGTCCTTCATGGTCGGCCGGTCCTCGGTCCGCGCGCTGGCACAGAGCAGCGCGATCCCGAGCGCCTGCAGCATCTCCTGCACCTGCGTGTCCGGCCGCCCCTGCAGCCGCGAGGTCGCGCTTTCTGGTGGAGGTGCTCGCGCACCCACTGCACCACGCTCCGGCCAGGGGCAGTTTAGTCCTTTTAGGTGGCATGGAGAGGTGGAAAGATTAAAGACAAAGTGAAAATGACTGGAATCCTAAATCTTGAAGCAATTTGTATGTTCAATCCTATTTTTTTTTAAAGGTAGACGAATTGACTCATAAATCTTACGAGGCGCGCGAATTGAGTCCTAAATATTGAAATTTGTCGTTATTTCAATATACTAGTTGGATATTCGCTCCTCCCATCCTTGTTTGTGGTTTCTTCACATCACTCGCTCCGGTCCATCTCAAATTCACATCGGAGAGACAAAATTAAATAAAGAGGTCCGTGGAATGGTTTGACCATACGTCTGATTGGTTAGAAGTGGCGGTGGGCAGATGCACATGATGTGGGTTAATTTGGTTTAGAATTACAAGGTGCATTGGGAGAAGTACTTCTTGCAGTACTGTGTTTACTCTTCCAGCAGACATCCAGGTCTACAGTACGCATGCATGCTACTACTCCTATCTAGCACGCACGCTGTGGGTGTATATATGCACATGCATGCAATATTCAGGCTTCCTGTATTGTCCCGGGGTACTTGGAGAGAAAGATTCTTCAATCTAGCACAAAAGCATAAAGAAATTGCATATCCATGTATGGTGACCACAAGCAAAAGGTTTTCTATTGATAGGGAAGCAAGGGGGAAAATGCACCAAACATTCAGTAAAGCATTTTGGTTAGATGGTCCAAGGCAAAGCTTATCTGGTTCATGCATGGCATGTCTGCCCTACGCATGCAGGAAGGGATCAAGATGGAACAGAAGCTAGCTATAGGTGTCTACTCACTCTACTGCTAGGTGGTGCCAAGAACATATAAAATTCATCTCTGTTCCATCAACGGGCCAATTGCGGCATCTTCCTTTTTATTCCATTCAAACGGAGAACACACATGCTCTCTTTTCCTCTCCTATAAATACCGTACCACCACCTTCGGAACTCACCACCCAAGTAAACACAAACAGTAGTTCATTGTGTGATTCTAGAGATAAATGAATCTCTAGATCTGTCTCATCGACAGTTGTAGTATATAGCTAGCCACATACTGTACGTACGCACACAGTTCGTTCCGCATAAGAAGAAAGAAAGAGAGAGGAACAGTGACTACTGCGATGATCAGTAGTTCTATATATGATTTTATTTTCATCGTTTTGTTGTTGTTTCATCATGTTCGATTGTGGGGTGGAGGAGAGGTGGAGGCTGACAGAAGAGAGTGAGCACACATGGTGCCTTTCTTGCATGATATGAATCATCAGTGGGTTCATGCTCGAAGCTATGTGTGCTCACTTCTCTCTCTGTCAGCCATTAGAACACTCCTCTGCCTGTCGATCTCACTCTCCCCCAATCTCTCTTTCTCTGTCGATCCCTGCCATGGCGACAATATTTATTCACTTTTCTCTGCGTGTTCTCGATCTTTCCGAGCACACAAACGACCCGCCTGTTCGTGGTGCCTTTATTAGGGTTTTTGAACTTTGCCTGAAGTGAGGATTGGGGGAAAAAAAGGGGGATTGGAGTTGGGTCTTTGAAGGTTTGACAGAAGAGAGTGAGCACACACGGTGGTTTCTTAGTATGAGTGCCATGCTGGGAGCTGTGCGTGCTCACTCTCTATCTGTCAGCCACTCATCGGGCCCATCTCTCTTCTTTCCACTAATATATTCGAGCCCTTGAAGTTTATTATCTACATGTGGATCTCTATGTCGTGTATATCTTCTTCCTAATTAGCCGATGATCTGATTCTCATGTGCGGTTTGTTGTCTAACTTTTTCGCAGGGGCCGGGCTATGATTGCAAAGAAAGCAATGGAAAAGATAGTTCAGAATTACATGAGAGAGGCTACATACGATCAAAACAGGATCAGATCGGAGTGCTTTATTTATTGATTGTTTATCTCTCTTTCTTTGACTGTTTTTCAGTGTAAACTTCCAAAATGATCATTTATAGTGGTGTGGTTGATGACGTACTCTCTCTCTTAAAGAACATAATTTTTGTAGGGTGTTTTTGAAGGTTTGACAGAAGAGAGTGAGCACACACGGTGGTTTCTTAGCATGAGTGCCATGCTGGGAGCTGTTTGTGCTCACTCTCTATCTGTCAGCCACTCATCAGACCCATCTCTCTTCTTTCTGTTGCTATATATTCAGGCCGGCC
The DNA here is from genome assembly GCA_009763385.1 of Coix lacryma-jobi var. lacryma-jobi. Classification (NCBI taxonomy): domain Eukaryota; kingdom Viridiplantae; phylum Streptophyta; class Magnoliopsida; order Poales; family Poaceae; genus Coix; species Coix lacryma-jobi. The sequence continues at coordinate 21,350,067 of CM019822.1, read as the reverse complement.
TTGAAGTTTTTTTTTTGACACACAGCAGATCGATCTCTTAGCTGCTTGTTTATTGATGTGTGGATCTCTATATGTCGTATATCTTCTTCCTAATTAGCCGATGATCTGATTCTTTCATGTGTGGGTTTATTTGTCTTATCGTATCTAACTTTTTCGCAGGGGGCGGCCAATTAATGATTGCAAAGAAATCAATGCAAAAGATAGTTCAGAATTCCATCAGAGATGAGGGCTACATACGATCAGAACAGGATCGTATCGGAGTGCTTTATTTGTTGATTGATTATCTCTCTTTTTCTTTGATTTTTTTCATGTGTAAACTCCCAATACATTTGTAGTGGTGGTTGACGTACTCTCTCAAAAAGAACATCATGCTTTTTAGGGTGTTTTCTAGTGCCTTTATTTGTTTCTGTGAATATGTGTCCATAAGCTTTAGTTGGAGTAGTGTTGGACCTATTCATATACAGAGTATGTATGTAAATATGGTTCACGCCGTTATTTCATGTGCACAATTTATGGCACGGGTTTAATTATATGAATATATTTTATATTGTTGTGGCTCTGGAATTGTGAGCTTTTTGCAAGTAAAATTTTACTGGAGATCATTATATCTATCTGCTAGGTGATAGTAAAAAAAATGATGATAAAGATATAGAGGAATCATTTCAGCGCTTTGGCCATATTAGAGTGCTTCATTTATATATTATATATTCTCGATTTGTTAGTGTGTTGTGCTCTCTAAAAACATTAGGCCAAAATTCTCACATGCAGGAATATATATATATAGGGGAGCAGCAGGATGTTAATTACTGAGTGGCGATGCTCCGTGCACAACGCCCCCACCGCAACCATATATTGAATGAAATGAATCACAACTTTCCAACGCGCAGAATCCACAAATTTTACGATGCTTAAGAAAATCAAGGAAGAGGTGAGAGAGTGCGTGGATCATGGCGGGAGCAAAGCACCTGGCTAATTTTGTGAGCCGTTGTCTACAATTTTGACCGGTCCACGTACCAGTGGAGATGTTTTCTATCGTTGTTCTGTTTCTTGATTTGTATTTTGTTATTGTAAGGAAAATGGACCTCGGACCATTTAACTTCGGATTTTGGTGTTTGATGACCAACACAACCAAATTGGACTAATGCATTTGCAAGTGTTTGTTTTGTAGTCCAACAGGGTGTAAATGTGACTTGGACAAAGGCTACGTGGTGATCCGATGATCAACACCTCAAGCAAGACACTAGAAGCTCAGTAGAAGACCCTCAAGATCAAGCAAAGTCCAAGGCACAAGAACGGAACCAAGACGGCGCAAGAAATCGCGAAGAAACGAAGAAAAAGGAGTGACCGGACGCTGCGTCGCAGTGACCGGACGCTAGCCTGGATGCGTCCGGTCAGTTCACCCAGCCAACAGCGCCACGACAGGAGCGACCGGACGCTACGCCAGTTGGACCGGACGCGACGGTGCAACTGTTCATCAGCGTGGCAGCGCGACCGGACGCTACGACGACGACCGGACGCTGAAGCTCAGCTGAGTCCGGTCGAGTACAGAGAGGTTCCAGAGGCACAAAATCGTGACCGGACGCGTCCGATCATCGATGACCGGACTCATGCCAGAGTCCGATCAGTGCCTGAGCAGGCTGGCAGCCGTTGGAGTGACCGGACGCGTCCGGTCAGGACGTGAGTGCGTCCGGTCGATGGCAGAAAAGCTCATCCCTTTGCCCAGCGGCTCTATTTGCTTGGGGCTCTATATATACCCCCATGGCCGGCCAAAACAACAAGGTTGGAGCTCAAGGAAGTGACCATAGTGCATAGACACATATTTAGTTGCTCTAGCCACCAAAGTGCTTAGTGAATATACTAGGTGATTAGTGTAGGTGCTTTGCGAAGTGCTTAGGCTAGTTAGACCACCGCTTTGTGCTTGCTCTAGGTGTTAGGCCTAGTGTTTAGTGAGGTTGAAAACCTCTTATCTACCGGTGCTTGCGCGCACCGTGGTTGTACATCGGTGGGGCTTGTAAGTCTTGCGAGATCACACCAACCGCGTTTGTGGTGTGGCCACCTCCGTGTACCGAAGGGAACAAGGCCCGCGGCGCTTCGGCCGGAAGCTTGATAGTGAAGACGGCGGGGAGCATCCGGGAGAGGCTTTGCCACGAGTGGCTTAACCGGAGACCCACTTGCGCGTGGGGAAGGCCCGGAGCTATCCACAGAGTTACCCGACCGGGAGCTTGGCCCTTGCGAGGGATTCCTTGCGAGGGGCTCCAACGAGGACTAGGGGGAAGCTTGCGCGCTTCTCGATACCTCGGTAAAAATACCGGAGTCATCGACGGGAGTTTGCATCTCTATCACACTCTTTAGCTTTCCGCATTTACATTGCTATCTAGTTCATGTGCTTTACCTTTCATAGCTTGATATGCTAGTTGATAGGTTTGGAAACTAGGTAGCATAACTCCTTTTACGGTAGAGATAGCAAACACACTTAGCAAAACCTTAGTTGCACTTTAGATAGTTTACATTCTTGCATAGGTTTTGCTTAGGTGGAAATTAGAGGTCATAGTTTAGAGTAGAAGTTTTAAGTTGCCTAATTCACCCCCCCCCCCCCCTCTTAGGCGTCACGGTCCTTTCAATTGGTATCGGAGCCGGTTGGCTCCCTTGTGGACTCTTGGCTTCACCGCCTTCGAGCCGACGCCCCTAAAGAGAGGTTGGGATGGATATCTCTAGGCCTCCACACTTTGACGACACTAACTTCCCTTACTATAGTGCTAGGATGGCTTGCTTTCTAGAAGCCGTTGATCTAGGTGTTTGGAGAGTCACCCGCGACGGGATGAAACCCATTAAGAATCCCGAAAAGCCTACCGCGGGTGATGAAAAAGAAATTCATCTAAATGCTAGAGCTAAAAATTGCTTGTTTGAATCCTTTAGCATGGATGTGTTTAACCAAGTTTTTTCTTTGCAAACATCTCATGAAATTTGGTTAAAACTCCATGAGCTCCATGATGGTACAAGTAATGTTAGAGAGCAAAAACATCATCTAGCTAAATCATGTTATGATTCCTTTAAAATGAATGATGATGAGCTTGTTCGTGATATGTACTCACGTTTGAATCTAATTATCAATGAGCTCAACTCTATAGGAATCACAAAGCTAGGTGATGCGGATATTGTGAGGAAGATCATCTCCGTGCTTCCAAAGAAGAAATATGCAACCATCATCACCATCCTCCACAACATGGAGGACTTGAGCACCATGACCCCGGCCATTGTCATTGGCAAATTGGTGGCATTTGAGATGTCACGCAAGATAGGTCAAGAAGAAGCCACTTCATCAAGCAAAGACATTGCTCTCACATGTGAACACAAAAAGATGAAGGGCAAGAAGCAAGTTGAAACAAGCTCAAGTTCCTCAAGTGAAGAAGAGGATGATGAAGATGAAGAATCAAGTGATGATGATCGAGCCTCCACCTCATCCAACTCCTCTCTAGATGAAGAAGGAACAATCAAGCTAGTTCGAGGAGTGGAAAGGATGATCCGCAAGCTCAATGTCAAGGGTGTGCCCATCACCGTAGAAGATTGCCTCTTCACCAATCAAAGAAGAGAGCAAAGGAAAAAGGGTTGCTATAGATGTGGCAAGAAAGGGCACTTTATGGAAGATTGTCCAAGACAAAAGCCCTCACCCAATGACAAGAAAAAGAAGGGATGCAAGGCCAAAGCTCTCACCACCATCAAGACATGGGATGATTCATCAAGTGATGATGAAGCCCAACACAAGAGGCGCGGCCACAAGCACTCATCATCAAACTCCTCACGAATGTGCCTTATGGCACGAGGTAACACAAGCCCTATCTCTAGTGATAGTGATAGAGATAGTGATAGTGATAGTGATGATGAGCTACCTTCTTACAATCAACTTGTGCAAGATAATCTTAAATATGCTAAAGCTTGTACTAGCCAACAAAAGAAGATTAAGATCTTAAAAGAAAAATTAGATAGTTCTCAACAAGCCTACAATACTATGCTAGATCAATATGAAACCTTTTCAAACTTAAATGTTGAGCTATCTAATAAAATTGAGAAACTTGAGGCTAGTATAAGCACATATGATAGCACAAGTAATGATGAGCAACTTGCTAAGAAAAATGAAAAACTAAAAACAAAGTTAGCTAGCACACAAGATGCTTACAAAAACTTGCTTGCTAAAATGGAAATTATGTGCAAGCATTGTGATGAGCTAACTAACAAAGTTGCTATTCTTGAAACCATCGGAGCAAACCCCACCGAGGCACCTAAAATTGAAAAATCAATCTTTGATATGTCTAAAAAGGATGCCTCTACTTCTTGCATTGATTTACTTGATTTAGACTCACCCATGTGCAAACAAGCTTGTGTTGAGAATGTGATTGTAGATACTTGCACACAAGAAGTTGCAATGGAGAATGAGCTTCTAAGGCAAGAAGTAGCTCGCCTCACCAAGGACTTGACCCAAGCAAAAGGCAAGACAAAGCAAACCCGAACTCATCAAGATAACACCGTCAAGGGAGTGAAGAAGCTTGATGAGGAGCAAACCGTGGTTTGTTATGTTTGCCACAAGGAAGGGCACAAGTCCTATGAGTGCAAGGTGAAGCATGGGGGAGAAAAGAAGAAAGAGAAAAACAAAAAGCAAACAAGCAAGCTCTCCAACACCTACACCAACAAGGTGAACAAGAAGGCCTCCATACCTTATCTCTTGAAGAAGAAGAAAAATGACAAGGTGGTGGCCATCAAGGTGAACAAGCAAGCCAACAATGGGGCCAAACGCATTTGGGTGCCTAAGGATATTATCTCAACCATGAAGAGCACCAAAAAGGTTTGGGTCCCGAGAGAGAAGTAAGTAGTCAAGTGGACGTCGGGGAATTTGGAGACTTGGCAAAGTTTTGGGTGCATATCATGGGGTGCATCACAATGGATCATGTCATTGCCAAGTATGTTAGTGAGTACTATGGACCCAAGTTCCCCCTCCCATGTTAGGTAACTAGATTTAAATTATCGCAATCATTTTCAATTGGTAAAATTCTTGAAATTACTTTTTAGCATCTAGTTACTTTCATTGCCTAGGTTTGCATTAGTATATTCATATCTTTAGTCATGCAAATTAGGCTTATCATATGGTAGTTTTGCTCGGTATCACTCACATTCGTAGAGCAATTCTACATGGTTTTAATTGGTTAGAAGCATGGCACATAGCTTCTTTTACTTTGTATTTATCTTATATGTGCCAAAGTCCAAATTATAGATAAACTACCCCAATTACCATCTTCAATTGATGTCACATTTCTTGTAATATCAATATGGAAAATGGTAGTTTGACCTTACAAGTCAATGTGCATATCTCCCACAAGTATTCCAACTTGTATGCACACTTTTAGGGGGAGTTTACTCTACAATTTGGAAACTTTGAGACTAACACTACTTTCAAGTCTATCATGTGTGTAGTAGTCTCATTGCAAGGAAAATGGAGTTCCCGGAGACAAGCATCATATGTGATGAGAATTCATTTGGTATCTACATATGGTATTCCTAACCGATAACCTTATGTTGATTTCACTTTGATACTCTTATATGCTCTCTCCATACATTATATAATTTAAACTCCTTTATGCTTTATTTTGTCGGTTATGCATATGTTTTAGCCTTCCATCATATGTATGCATTCTCTTAGGGGGAGTTTAGCTTATATAATGTTTCCTCTCTAGAGCCTTAATGTCTTCCTTTTCGGTGTTTGATTCCAAAGGGGGAGAATGTGTAGGGACCAAAATCAAGCCCAAACTAAAACAAACAAAATAACCAAAATCAAATGTTTCAAAAATTTTATGGTTATTTTTCATGGGAATGGTTCAAAAAGAGAGGAAGTGATTTATGGAGTTAGGGGGAGTCTTAATCCATAAAGTCACAAAGAGGAACTCTTTGGCAAGGGCAAGATATGCTAGAAGAAATGTATTTCAATTTGGTATCTTTTAAACATCATATGATCTTGCCTTTGCATTGCATCCTAGCAAGTAGATTGCATTTTAAATTATGTATTTATTATCTGCTTGTTTTGGTCGTGTTGTCATCAATCACCAAAAAGGGGGAGATTGTAAGGAAAATGGACCTCGGACCATTTAACTTCGGATTTTGGTGTTTGATGACCAACACAACCAAATTGGACTAATGCATTTGCAAGTGTTTGTTTTGTAGTCCAACAGGGTGTAAATGTGACTTGGACAAAGGCTACGTGGTGATCCGATGATCAACACCTCAAGCAAGACACTAGAAGCTCAGTAGAAGACCCTCAAGATCAAGCAAAGTCCAAGGCACAAGAACGGAACCAAGACGGCGCAAGAAATCGCGAAGAAACGAAGAAAAAGGAGTGACCGGACGCTGCGTCGCAGTGACCGGACGCTAGCCTGGATGCGTCCGGTCAGTTCACCCAGCCAACAGCGCCACGACAGGAGCGACCGGACGCTACGCCAGTTGGACCGGACGCGACGGTGCAACTGTTCATCAGCGTGGCAGCGCGACCGGACGCTACGACGACGACCGGACGCTGAAGCTCAGCTGAGTCCGGTCGAGTACAGAGAGGTTCCAGAGGCACAAAATCGTGACCGGACGCGTCCGATCATCGATGACCGGACTCATGCCAGAGTCCGATCAGTGCCTGAGCAGGCTGGCAGCCGTTGGAGTGACCGGACGCGTCCGGTCAGGACGTGAGTGCGTCCGGTCGATGGCAGAAAAGCCCATCCCTTTGCCCAGCGGCTCTATTTGCTTGGGGCTCTATATATACCCCCATGGCCGGCCAAAACAACAAGGTTGGAGCTCAAGGAAGTGACCATAGTGCATAGACACATATTTAGTTGCTCTAGCCACCAAAGTGCTTAGTGAATATACTAGGTGATTAGTGTAGGTGCTTTGCGAAGTGCTTAGGCTAGTTAGACCACCGCTTTGTGCTTGCTCTAGGTGTTAGGCCTAGTGTTTAGTGAGGTTGAAAACCTCTTATCTACCGGTGCTTGCGCGCACCGTGGTTGTACATCGGTGGGGCTTGTAAGTCTTGCGAGATCACACCAACCGCGTTTGTGGTGTGGCCGCCTCCGTGTACCGAAGGGAACAAGGCCCGCGGCGCTTCGGCCGGAAGCTTGATAGTGAAGACGGCGGGGAGCATCCGGGAGAGGCTTTGCCACGAGTGGCTTAACCGGAGACCCACTTGCGCGTGGGGAAGGCCCGGAGCTATCCACAGAGTTACCCGACCGGGAGCTTGGCCCTTGCGAGGGATTCCTTGCGAGGGGCTCCAACGAGGACTAGGGGGAAGCTTGCGCGCTTCTCGATACCTCGGTAAAAATACCGGAGTCATCGACGGGAGTTTGCATCTCTATCACACTCTTTAGCTTTCCGCATTTACATTGCTATCTAGTTCATGTGCTTTACCTTTCATAGCTTGATATGCTAGTTGATAGGTTTGGAAACTAGGTAGCATAACTCCTTTTACGGTAGAGATAGCAAACACACTTAGCAAAACCTTAGTTGCACTTTAGATAGTTTACATTCTTGCATAGGTTTTGCTTAGGTGGAAATTAGAGGTCATAGTTTAGAGTAGAAGTTTTAAGTTGCCTAATTCACCCCCCCCCCCCTCTTAGGCGTCACGGTCCTTTCAATTGGTATCGGAGCCGGTTGGCTCCCTTGTGGACTCTTGGCTTCACCGCCTTCGAGCCGACGCCCCTAAAGAGAGGTTGGGATGGATATCTCTAGGCCTCCACACTTTGACGGCACTAACTTCCCTTACTATAGTGCTAGGATGGCTTGCTTTCTAGAAGCCGTTGATCTAGGTGTTTGGAGAGTCACCCGCGACGGGATGAAACCCATTAAGAATCCCGAAAAGCCTACCGCGGGTGATGAAAAAGAAATTCATCTAAATGCTAGAGCTAAAAATTGCTTGTTTGAATCCTTTAGCATGGATGTGTTTAACCAAGTTTTTTCTTTGCAAACATCTCATGAAATTTGGTTAAAACTCCATGAGCTCCATGATGGTACAAGTAATGTTAGAGAGCAAAAACATCATCTAGCTAAATCATGTTATGATTCCTTTAAAATGAATGATGATGAGCTTGTTCGTGATATGTACTCACGTTTGAATCTAATTATCAATGAGCTCAACTCTATAGGAATCACAAAGCTAGGTGATGCGGATATTGTGAGGAAGATCATCTCCGTGCTTCCAAAGAAGAAATATGCAACCATCATCACCATCCTCCACAACATGGAGGACTTGAGAACCATGACCCCGGCCATTGTCATTGGCAAATTGGTGGCATTTGAGATGTCACGCAAGATAGGTCAAGAAGAAGCCACTTCATCAAGCAAAGACATTGCTCTCACATGTGAACACAAAAAGATGAAGGGCAAGAAGCAAGTTGAAACAAGCTCAAGTTCCTCAAGTGAAGAAGAGGATGATGAAGATGAAGAATCAAGTGATGATGATCGAGCCTCCACCTCATCCAACTCCTCTCTAGATGAAGAAGGAACAATCAAGCTAGTTCGAGGAGTGGAAAGGATGATCCGCAAGCTCAATGTCAAGGGTGTGCCCATCACCGTAGAAGATTGCCTCTTCACCAATCAAAGAAGAGAGCAAAGGAAAAAGGGTTGCTATAGATGTGGCAAGAAAGGGCACTTTATGGAAGATTGTCCAAGACAAAAGCCCTCACCCAATGACAAGAAAAAGAAGGGATGCAAGGCCAAAGCTCTCACCACCATCAAGACATGGGATGATTCATCAAGTGATGATGAAGCCCAACACAAGAGGCGCGGCCACAAGCACTCATCATCAAACTCCTCACGAATGTGCCTTATGGCACGAGGTAACACAAGCCCTATCTCTAGTGATAGTGATAGAGATAGTGATAGTGATAGTGATGATGAGCTACCTTCTTACAATCAACTTGTGCAAGATAATCTTAAATATGCTAAAGCTTGTACTAGCCAACAAAAGAAGATTAAGATCTTAAAAGAAAAATTAGATAGTTCTCAACAAGCCTACAATACTATGCTAGATCAATATGAAACCTTTTCAAACTTAAATGTTGAGCTATCTAATAAAATTGAGAAACTTGAGGCTAGTATAAGCACATATGATAGCACAAGTAATGATGAGCAACTTGCTAAGAAAAATGAAAAACTAAAAACAAAGTTAGCTAGCACACAAGATGCTTACAAAAGCTTGCTTGCTAAAATGGAAATTATGTGCAAGCATTGTGATGAGCTAACTAACAAAGTTGCTATTCTTGAAACCATCGGAGCAAACCCCACCGAGGCACCTAAAATTGAAAAATCAATCTTTGATATGTCTAAAAAGGATGCCTCTACTTCTTGCATTGATTTACTTGATTTAGACTCACCCATGTGCAAACAAGCTTGTGTTGAGAATGTGATTGTAGATACTTGCACACAAGAAGTTGCAATGGAGAATGAGCTTCTAAGGCAAGAAGTAGCTCGCCTCACCAAGGACTTGACCCAAGCAAAAGGCAAGACAAAGCAAACCCGAACTCATCAAGATAACACCGTCAAGGGAGTGAAGAAGCTTGATGAGGAGCAAACCGTGGTTTGTTATGTTTGCCACAAGGAAGGGCACAAGTCCTATGAGTGCAAGGTGAAGCATGGGGGAGAAAAGAAGAAAGAGAAAAACAAAAAGCAAACAAGCAAGCTCTCCAACACCTACACCAACAAGGTGAACAAGAAGGCCTCCATACCTTATCTCTTGAAGAAGAAGAAAAATGACAAGGTGGTGGCCATCAAGGTGAACAAGCAAGCCAACAATGGGGCCAAACGCATTTGGGTGCCTAAGGATATTATCTCAACCATGAAGAGCACCAAAAAGGTTTGGGTCCCGAGAGAGAAGTAAGTAGTCAAGTGGACGTCGGGGAATTTGGAGACTTGGCAAAGTTTTGGGTGCATATCATGGGGTGCATCACAATGGATCATGTCATTGCCAAGTATGTTAGTGAGTACTATGGACCCAAGTTCCCCCTCCCATGTTAGGTAACTAGATTTAAATTATCGCAATCATTTTCAATTGGTAAAATTCTTGAAATTACTTTTTAGCATCTAGTTACTTTCATTGCCTAGGTTTGCATTAGTATATTCATATCTTTAGTCATGCAAATTAGGCTTATCATATGGTAGTTTTGCTCGGTATCACTCACATTCGTAGAGCAATTCTACATGGTTTTAATTGGTTAGAAGCATGGCACATAGCTTCTTTTACTTTGTATTTATCTTATATGTGCCAAAGTCCAAATTATAGATAAACTACCCCAATTACCATCTTCAATTGATGTCACATTTCTTGTAATATCAATATGGAAAATGGTAGTTTGACCTTACAAGTCAATGTGCATATCTCCCACAAGTATTCCAACTTGTATGCACACTTTTAGGGGGAGTTTACTCTACAATTTGGAAACTTTGAGACTAACACTACTTTCAAGTCTATCATGTGTGTAGTAGTCTCATTGCAAGGAAAATGGAGTTCCCGGAGACAAGCATCATATGTGATGAGAATTCATTTGGTATCTACATATGGTATTCCTAACCGATAACCTTATGTTGATTTCACTTTGATACTCTTATATGCTCTCTCCATACATTATATAATTTAAACTCCTTTATGCTTTATTTTGTCGGTTATGCATATGTTTTAGCCTTCCATCATATGTATGCATTCTCTTAGGGGGAGTTTAGCTTATATAATGTTTCCTCTCTAGAGCCTTAATGTCTTCCTTTTCGGTGTTTGATTCCAAAGGGGGAGAATGTGTAGGGACCAAAATCAAGCCCAAACTAAAACAAACAAAATAACCAAAATCAAATGTTTCAAAAATTTTATGGTTATTTTTCATGGGAATGGTTCAAAAAGAGAGGAAGTGATTTATGGAGTTAGGGGGAGTCTTAATCCATAAAGTCACAAAGAGGAACTCTTTGGCAAGGGCAAGATATGCTAGAAGAAATGTATTTCAATTTGGTATCTTTTAAACATCATATGATCTTGCCTTTGCATTGCATCCTAGCAAGTAGATTGCATTTTAAATTATGTATTTATTATCTGCTTGTTTTGGTCGTGTTGTCATCAATCACCAAAAAGGGGGAGATTGTAAGGAAAATGGACCTCGGGCCATTTAACTTCGGATTTTGGTGTTTGATGACCAACACAACCAAATTGGACTAATGCATTTGCATGTGTTTGTTTTGTAGTCCAACAGGGTGTAAATGTGACTTGGACAAAGGCTACGTGGTGATCCGATGATCAACACCTCAAGCAAGACACTAGAAGCTCAGTAGAAGACCCTCAAGATCAAGCAAAGTCCAAGGCACAAGAACGGAACCAAGACGGCGCAAGAAATCGCGAAGAAACGAAGAAAAAGGAGTGACCGGACGCTGCGTCGCAGTGACCGGACGCTAGCCTGGATGCGTCCGGTCAGTTCACCCAGCCAACAGCGCCACGACAGGAGCGACCGGACGCTACGCCAGTTGGACCGGACGCGACGGTGCAACTGTTCATCAGCGTGGCAGCGCGACCGGACGCTACGACGACGACCGGACGCTGAAGCTCAGCTGAGTCCGGTCGAGTACAGAGAGGTTCCAGAGGCACAAAATCGTGACCGAACGCGTCCGATCATCGATGACCGGACTCATGCCAGAGTCCGATCAGTGCCTGAGCAGGCTGGCAGCCGTTGGAGTGACCGGACGCGTCCGGTCAGGACGTGAGTGCGTCCGGTCGATGGCAGAAAAGCCCATCCCTTTGCCCAGCGGCTCTATTTGCTTGGGGCTCTATATATACCCCCATGGCCGGCCAAAACAACAAGGTTGGAGCTCAAGGAAGTGACCATAGTGCATAGACACATATTTAGTTGCTCTAGCCACCAAAGTGCTTAGTGAATATACTAGGTGATTAGTGTAGGTGCTTTGCGAAGTGCTTAGGCTAGTTAGACCACCGCTTTGTGCTTGCTCTAGGTGTTAGGCCTAGTGTTTAGTGAGGTTGAAAACCTCTTATCTACCGGTGCTTGCGCGCACCGTGGTTGTACATCGGTGGGGCTTGTAAGTCTTGCGAGATCACACCAACCGCGTTTGTGGTGTGGCCGCCTCCGTGTACCGAAGGGAACAAGGCCCGCGGCGCTTCGGCCGGAAGCTTGATAGTGAAGACGGCGGGGAGCATCCGGGAGAGGCTTTGCCACGAGTGGCTTAACCGGAGACCCACTTGCGCGTGGGGAAGGCCCGGAGCTATCCACAGAGTTACCCGACCGGGAGCTTGGCCCTTGCGAGGGATTCCTTGCGAGGGGCTCCAACGAGGACTAGGGGGAAGCTTGCGCGCTTCTCGATACCTCGGTAAAAATACCGGAGTCATCGACGGGAGTTTGCATCTCTATCACACTCTTTAGCTTTCCGCATTTACATTGCTATCTAGTTCATGTGCTTTACCTTTCATAGCTTGATATGCTAGTTGATAGGTTTGGAAACTAGGTAGCATAACTCCTTTTACGGTAGAGATAGCAAACACACTTAGCAAAACCTTAGTTGCACTTTAGATAGTTTACATTCTTGCATAGGTTTTGCTTAGGTGGAAATTAGAGGTCATAGTTTAGAGTAGAAGTTTTAAGTTGCCTAATTCACCCCCCCCCCCTCTTAGGCGTCACGGTCCTTTCAATTGGTATCGGAGCCGGTTGGCTCCCTTGTGGACTCTTGGCTTCACCGCCTTCGAGCCGACGCCCCTAAAGAGAGGTTGGGATGGATATCTCTAGGCCTCCACACTTTGACGGCACTAACTTCCCTTACTATAGTGCTAGGATGGCTTGCTTTCTAGAAGCCGTTGATCTAGGTGTTTGGAGAGTCACCCGCGACGGGATGAAACCCATTAAGAATCCCGAAAAGCCTACCGCGGGTGATGAAAAAGAAATTCATCTAAATGCTAGAGCTAAAAATTGCTTGTTTGAATCCTTTAGCATGGATGTGTTTAACCAAGTTTTTTCTTTGCAAACATCTCATGAAATTTGGTTAAAACTCCATGAGCTCCATGATGGTACAAGTAATGTTAGAGAGCAAAAACATCATCTAGCTAAATCATGTTATGATTCCTTTAAAATGAATGATGATGAGCTTGTTCGTGATATGTACTCACGTTTGAATCTAATTATCAATGAGCTCAACTCTATAGGAATCACAAAGCTAGGTGATGCGGATATTGTGAGGAAGATCATCTCCGTGCTTCCAAAGAAGAAATATGCAACCATCATCACCATCCTCCACAACATGGAGGACTTGAGAACCATGACCCCGGCCATTGTCATTGGCAAATTGGTGGCATTTGAGATGTCACGCAAGATAGGTCAAGAAGAAGCCACTTCATCAAGCAAAGACATTGCTCTCACATGTGAACACAAAAAGATGAAGGGCAAGAAGCAAGTTGAAACAAGCTCAAGTTCCTCAAGTGAAGAAGAGGATGATGAAGATGAAGAATCAAGTGATGATGATCGAGCCTCCACCTCATCCAACTCCTCTCTAGATGAAGAAGGAACAATCAAGCTAGTTCGAGGAGTGGAAAGGATGATCCGCAAGCTCAATGTCAAGGGTGTGCCCATCACCGTAGAAGATTGCCTCTTCACCAATCAAAGAAGAGAGCAAAGGAAAAAGGGTTGCTATAGATGTGGCAAGAAAGGGCACTTTATGGAAGATTGTCCAAGACAAAAGCCCTCACCCAATGACAAGAAAAAGAAGGGATGCAAGGCCAAAGCTCTCACCACCATCAAGACATGGGATGATTCATCAAGTGATGATGAAGCCCAACACAAGAGGCGCGGCCACAAGCACTCATCATCAAACTCCTCACGAATGTGCCTTATGGCACGAGGTAACACAAGCCCTATCTCTAGTGATAGTGATAGAGATAGTGATAGTGATAGTGATGATGAGCTACCTTCTTACAATCAACTTGTGCAAGATAATCTTAAATATGCTAAAGCTTGTACTAGCCAACAAAAGAAGATTAAGATCTTAAAAGAAAAATTAGATAGTTCTCAACAAGCCTACAATACTATGCTAGATCAATATGAAACCTTTTCAAACTTAAATGTTGAGCTATCTAATAAAATTGAGAAACTTGAGGCTAGTATAAGCACATATGATAGCACAAGTAATGATGAGCAACTTGCTAAGAAAAATGAAAAACTAAAAACAAAGTTAGCTAGCACACAAGATGCTTACAAAAGCTTGCTTGCTAAAATGGAAATTATGTGCAAGCATTGTGATGAGCTAACTAACAAAGTTGCTATTCTTGAAACCATCGGAGCAAACCCCACCGAGGCACCTAAAATTGAAAAATCAATCTTTGATATGTCTAAAAAGGATGCCTCTACTTCTTGCATTGATTTACTTGATTTAGACTCACCCATGTGCAAACAAGCTTGTGTTGAGAATGTGATTGTAGATACTTGCACACAAGAAGTTGCAATGGAGAATGAGCTTCTAAGGCAAGAAGTAGCTCGCCTCACCAAGGACTTGACCCAAGCAAAAGGCAAGACAAAGCAAACCCGAACTCATCAAGATAACACCGTCAAGGGAGTGAAGAAGCTTGATGAGGAGCAAACCGTGGTTTGTTATGTTTGCCACAAGGAAGGGCACAAGTCCTATGAGTGCAAGGTGAAGCATGGGGGAGAAAAGAAGAAAGAGAAAAACAAAAAGCAAACAAGCAAGCTCTCCAACACCTACACCAACAAGGTGAACAAGAAGGCCTCCATACCTTATCTCTTGAAGAAGAAGAAAAATGACAAGGTGGTGGCCATCAAGGTGAACAAGCAAGCCAACAATGGGGCCAAACGCATTTGGGTGCCTAAGGATATTATCTCAACCATGAAGAGCACCAAAAAGGTTTGGGTCCCGAGAGAGAAGTAAGTAGTCAAGTGGACGTCGGGGAATTTGGAGACTTGGCAAAGTTTTGGGTGCATATCATGGGGTGCATCACAATGGATCATGTCATTGCCAAGTATGTTAGTGAGTACTATGGACCCAAGTTCCCCCTCCCATGTTAGGTAACTAGATTTAAATTATCGCAATCATTTTCAATTGGTAAAATTCTTGAAATTACTTTTTAGCATCTAGTTACTTTCATTGCCTAGGTTTGCATTAGTATATTCATATCTTTAGTCATGCAAATTAGGCTTATCATATGGTAGTTTTGCTCGGTATCACTCACATTCGTAGAGCAATTCTACATGGTTTTAATTGGTTAGAAGCATGGCACATAGCTTCTTTTACTTTGTATTTATCTTATATGTGCCAAAGTCCAAATTATAGATAAACTACCCCAATTACCATCTTCAATTGATGTCACATTTCTTGTAATATCAATATGGAAAATGGTAGTTTGACCTTACAAGTCAATGTGCATATCTCCCACAAGTATTCCAACTTGTATGCACACTTTTAGGGGGAGTTTACTCTACAATTTGGAAACTTTGAGACTAACACTACTTTCAAGTCTATCATGTGTGTAGTAGTCTCATTGCAAGGAAAATGGAGTTCCCGGAGACAAGCATCATATGTGATGAGAATTCATTTGGTATCTACATATGGTATTCCTAACCGATAACCTTATGTTGATTTCACTTTGATACTCTTATATGCTCTCTCCATACATTATATAATTTAAACTCCTTTATGCTTTATTTTGTCGGTTATGCATATGTTTTAGCCTTCCATCATATGTATGCATTCCCTTAGGGGGAGTTTAGCTTATATAATGTTTCCTCTCTAGAGCCTTAATGTCTTCCTTTTCGGTGTTTGATTCCAAAGGGGGAGAATGTGTAGGGACCAAAATCAAGCCCAAACTAAAACAAACAAAATAACCAAAATCAAATGTTT
Source organism: Coix lacryma-jobi var. lacryma-jobi (assembly GCA_009763385.1). Taxonomy (NCBI): domain Eukaryota; kingdom Viridiplantae; phylum Streptophyta; class Magnoliopsida; order Poales; family Poaceae; genus Coix; species Coix lacryma-jobi. The sequence continues at coordinate 21,334,164 of CM019822.1, read as the reverse complement.
CAAAAATTTTATGGTTATTTTTCATGGGAATGGTTCAAAAAGAGAGGAAGTGATTTATGGAGTTAGGGGGAGTCTTAATCCATAAAGTCACAAAGAGGAACTCTTTGGCAAGGGCAAGATATGCTAGAAGAAATGTATTTCAATTTGGTATCTTTTAAACATCATATGATCTTGCCTTTGCATTGCATCCTAGCAAGTAGATTGCATTTTAAATTATGTATTTATTATCTGCTTGTTTTGGTCGTGTTGTCATCAATCACCAAAAAGGGGGAGATTGTAAGGAAAATGGACCTCGGACCATTTAACTTCGGATTTTGGTGTTTGATGACCAACACAACCAAATTGGACTAATGCATTTGCAAGTGTTTGTTTTGTAGTCCAACAGGGTGTAAATGTGACTTGGACAAAGGCTACGTGGTGATCCGATGATCAACACCTCAAGCAAGACACTAGAAGCTCAGTAGAAGACCCTCAAGATCAAGCAAAGTCCAAGGCACAAGAACGGAACCAAGACGGCGCAAGAAATCGCGAAGAAACGAAGAAAAAGGAGTGACCGGACGCTGCGTCGCAGTGACCGGACGCTAGCCTGGATGCGTCCGGTCAGTTCACCCAGCCAACAGCGCCACGACAGGAGCGACCGGACGCTACGCCAGTTGGACCGGACGCGACGGTGCAACTGTTCATCAGCGTGGCAGCGCGACCGGACGCTACGACGACGACCGGACGCTGAAGCTCAGCTGAGTCCGGTCGAGTACAGAGAGGTTCCAGAGGCACAAAATCGTGACCGAACGCGTCCGATCATCGATGACCGGACTCATGCCAGAGTCCGATCAGTGCCTGAGCAGGCTGGCAGCCGTTGGAGTGACCGGACGCATCCGGTCAGGACGTGAGTGCGTCCGGTCGATGGCAGAAAAGCCCATCCCTTTGCCCAGCGGCTCTATTTGCTTGGGGCTCTATATATACCCCCATGGCCGGCCAAAACAACAAGGTTGGAGCTCAAGGAAGTGACCATAGTGCATAGACACATATTTAGTTGCTCTAGCCACCAAAGTGCTTAGTGAATATACTAGGTGATTAGTGTAGGTGCTTTGCGAAGTGCTTAGGCTAGTTAGACCACCGCTTTGTGCTTGCTCTAGGTGTTAGGCCTAGTGTTTAGTGAGGTTGAAAACCTCTTATCTACCGGTGCTTGCGCGCACCGTGGTTGTACATCGGTGGGGCTTGTAAGTCTTGCGAGATCACACCAACCGCGTTTGTGGTGTGGCCGCCTCCGTGTACCGAAGGGAACAAGGCCCGCGGCGCTTCGGCCGGAAGCTTGATAGTGAAGACGGCGGGGAGCATCCGGGAGAGGCTTTGCCACGAGTGGCTTAACCGGAGACCCACTTGCGCGTGGGGAAGGCCCGGAGCTATCCACAGAGTTACCCGACCGGGAGCTTGGCCCTTGCGAGGGATTCCTTGCGAGGGGCTCCAACGAGGACTAGGGGGAAGCTTGCGCGCTTCTCGATACCTCGGTAAAAATACCGGAGTCATCGACGGGAGTTTGCATCTCTATCACACTCTTTAGCTTTCCGCATTTACATTGCTATCTAGTTCATGTGCTTTACCTTTCATAGCTTGATATGCTAGTTGATAGGTTTGGAAACTAGGTAGCATAACTCCTTTTACGGTAGAGATAGCAAACACACTTAGCAAAACCTTAGTTGCACTTTAGATAGTTTACATTCTTGCATAGGTTTTGCTTAGGTGGAAATTAGAGGTCATAGTTTAGAGTAGAAGTTTTAAGTTGCCTAATTCACCCCCCCTCTTAGGCGTCACGGTCCTTTCAGTTATCCCTGTACATCAGTGCACGTCTGGACTTGTTCTTTTTAATATAGCGGGCACCTCTTCTGCCGGTTCGTTTAAAAAATAATAATTGAGCTATTTCAGGGTTCAATTGTTACTACTATATTAGGAAAACCTAGCTCCAAAGTACTGAAGCCATTTTGTGACAAAATAAGACTAAAATTGGTCAAACTTTGTAACTTAAACAATCAATAAAGTTTATAGACTGAGAATACAATACTGATTTTATTACAGCGAAAGTGATTAGATAAACTATGACGAATTCTTTCATAGTACTACTCCAGCCATCCCAAAATATAAAGATTATTACTTTGTAACTTAAACAATCAATAAAATTTATAGACCGACAATACAATACTGATTTAATTGCAGCGAAAGTGATAAGATAAACTATGATGAATTCTTTCATAATACTACTCTAGTCATCCCAAAATATAAGGATTTCTAGGACCTTTTTAGATGAATTAAAACAAGAGAAAATATTATTATATATTATTGTTAAACAGATTCGACTTCTTGAGTACTCCTTCCATCCCAAATTATATGTCATTCTAAGAATTTTGAAGAGTCAAAGTTTCAAGTTTGACCAAATTTATATAATAAGATAATAACATTTATGATACTAACTAGATATCATTAGATTCTTTATTAGTTATATTTTTATAGTATGCCTTTTTGATCGATGTCATAAATTTTTACGTTTCTCTTTATAACTTTGGAAAACTTAAAATATTTTGACTCTTCAAAATTCTTGGGATGCCTTACAATGTGAACTGAGGGAGTAATAATTATCCACTACATAAGGACACCTACAATGGTATAAGCTAGTTACTAGCTCTAATTAAGTTAAACTTCGTCTCAATAATGCTAACTTTAGCATATAGCTCATAACATGGAGAGTTCCATATGACACGCACGTACACATAAGAGGACTTATGTCCGAGAATAAGCTGAAACGGCTGATTTGCTGTGAGAGGAAAATACTGTTTCACCGCTAATTTGTATGAATTAAAGCGGGCTTGTAGCTCAAGTGAACAGAGCCCTCGAGTCTTATAATTGGATCTAACTTAGGAGACTTCGTGAGGGCTAGCTCTTCTCAATCTTTTATTAAAATATAAAAAAATAATTGGATCTAACTTAGGAGTCTTCCACGGCGGGTGCCCTTGGCTCCACTCCTGCCACAGTACAGAAGGCTATGAAGCAACCATGGTGATATTTTACCGCTCTCCTCTAGATTACGAACCGGTAATAAGTCTATAGTTGGATCGGACTCGAAATTTTTCTCTAATATATAGTTTTAGCCTCTGATATATAGTTTTAGTTAGGTGCTCTTAATAATTCCAACTAGATATTTTCCTCCTCCCTCTTAGTCTAGCTCAAATGGGGCCAGCAACAGTTTTAGCACGTGTGTGCATACACTACCAGAATCCTGAATTGCTTTGAGTGCTCAAAACCGCCAAGGAAAGGGGTTAAACCGCCAAGGAAATGATCCTTGACCACAAACCGTCAAGCAAATTCACTCAAGGATAGGAGATAAGGGAAATTAGTTTCCTTGGCGGTTCTGGCACTCAAGGATAATTTGCTTGGAGGCTAACCACCAAGGAAATTAGAACCATACTTAACTTAGTTTCCTTGGCGGTTCTGGCACTCAAGGATAATTTGCTTGGAGGCTAACCACCAAGAAAATTAGAACCATACTTAACTTGCCAAAGAGCCAAGAAAATATTACGATCGCCAAGGAAAGTAATTTTCTTGAGGAAAACATAAATCAACAAAACTTGCTCTTGCTAGGATTCGAACCCATAAATCAACAAAACTTGCTCTTGCTAGGATTCGAACCTTGGACGTGTAACTTCACAAGGACAGCTCTTACCACTACACCTCAAAGCAACATGTGAGTAACTGAATCACCATTTTCTTTTGTATTCACTTTGTTGAATCTTGTAATGAATATTTGAGATCCAAAATGATTTTAAATGTCAAAAGTTTGAACTAAAAAGTTTTAGATCTCATCGAATACTATAACTTTGGTTTAAGTTATATCTCCATCTGAGGTCATTTGTAAAATTTAAAAAATTTGAAAATTAAAGTTACGTGAATTTCCTTGGCTATTTCAAGTTACACCCAAGGAAATTTAAATTATCTTGGCGGTTTCAAGTGACACTCAAGGAAATACAAATTACCTTGACGGTTTCAAGGAGCACTCAAGGAAATATCAATTACCTTGGCGGTTTCATGTAACACCCAAGGAAATGAGTCTTTACCTTCTGCAGCCAAAAAAATTATAATTTCCTTGGCGGCTTTGTTTTGGTCCTCAAGGAAATGTTGAGCACTCAAGGTAAATCAGGATTGTGGTAGTGATATATCTTCTGAGTGCTACAATGTTATATAGGTGCAACCTTTCAAAAAAAGCATATTAGAGTGTTACAATGTTATAGGTGTGATTGAGTTCAATATACGTCACCAGAGTGTTTCAGGCCTTTTTTATGTCTGATTTCATTATCATGATCGTGACTAAATGAAAAGCATGCATTATATTCATGCAAGACATGCTTGATCAGCGCAGCGTATTGTTTTTATACGTTTTCTTTGTTCAAAATGGGGCCTTATTAACATTGCCAACTATTTGTGACAGAAGGATGAAAAGGCCATTATTGTATCCTTTGGATAACACAAAAAAATATAGAAATTCAGAGAGAGAGAGAGAGAGAAATTTCCATAAGATCAAACCTCATAGTAACCCAAAGAAATTTCATAAAGTTTAATCATCCTTGTTCCAAATGGTTATATATAAGAAATTTTTCTATAGGATTACAATAATCCTCTAAACTTTTTATATTTTTTCTTTGTTCCAAATGGATCGTAGTCTAATCAACATCGTCAAGTATTATTTGTGTACAGCTGCAGGAGGATGAAAAGACAAACCATTGGCATATATGCAAATCTCTCTGGTCGCTTCTTCTTTTATAATCGCGCCCAGCAGGAAGAATGTCAACAAACTCTAGTTAATCCTATGAAAGGCAGCAATGGCCAATGCCATCATGCATCAACAAATTAACAGGCATATATAGCATCATTGTGCTTAATAAGTTAGCCCTGACATGACGCGCGCGTGGTTATATTCTATGAACACCTAGCGATCTAGGCAGATGCCAACGCTGCGCGCTGGCTAGCTAGTAGCTAGCAGGTAGCTAGCCTTGGCGGCATCGATGCCATGCGTGCTTATTGCTTGGGAATTCTTCTAGATATCAATTGACAGTGGAGGTCGTTAGTTCGTCATCGTAGATTACTAAATTAGGCGCGCCAAAAGCCGCAAAGGCTTTCACTCTAAATAGAAGAAGAGAACCTAGCTTGCTAGCTAGCACTATCAGAGAACAGGTCTTTAATTTGATCGATCTACCAAATAAGCTTTAGTCTCGATAAAATTTACGTCCAGTACCAAAGACCTTTAGTCCCGGTTGATAATATCAATCCGGACTAAAGGATGACCTTTTAGTCCCGATTGGTGCCAATCTAGACTAAAAGTCTTCCACTCAGGACTAAAGGTTCTCCACGGATCACTTCAAAAGGAGAGTGTACAGGTCACCCTAGGCGTTCGGTTATAACCGGCAATTTGGTTCGGTTCGGTTAAAAAAATTCGGTTTCCAGCCTATAGCCACCGATCGATTATCCAGAAAAACAAAAACCGCAAATTTCGATTTTGGTTTGTAAATTCGGTTTTCGGTTTTTAACCGTAATAACCGTATCGCGACCTCTGAACGAGAACGCTAATGCAAACGCACCGCCTTGTGATTACTACTACTACCCCAGCATGTGCTCAAGACCTCGCAATAAGTCTTCCACCCATCCTCTGCCAGCGACGATGGCGACGGCCAAGGACTCCTCGGTGATGGCGGCAGCGGCGGCGGCGGTGCTCCTGGAGCTGGCGGCGGCGGACGATGTGGTTGCCTTCAGGCACGCCACAGAGGACGACAAAGCCCCGGCCTTGGATGCCACGGGCCACCGGTACGGGCCCTCGGCAGCTGCCAGCGCCCGCCTGCGCCTCGAGGCGCGCACGCCGGCCATGGTCATCGCGCTCTACGGCAGCACGGCGATGCTGGCGTACGTGTTGTCCGTCGCGCTGGCGGAGGCCGCGCGCGCGTCGCCCACGGACGGCGCCACACCACTCCACCTCGCGGCGGCTGGCGGCTTCACGGGCGCCGTCGCGGCCGCGCACCTGCTCCTCGCCGCGGTCCGCCGGCGTGCTTGCCGCCTCTGCCTGGTCAACGCGATTTAGGGTTTGGGTGTGGTTGGCGGCTGCTGAGGTCGGGCGGATGGCTCACGTGGGAATGGCCGAAGACGAATGGGGAAAGGGGAATGGGGGATGGGGAATTGGGGCGTGCGCCCGTGCGGGTGCTGGACGTCGTTCGCCGTGGGCTGAATCGGCTGTGATGGGCCATGGTGCCATGGTGGGCTGTCTGCCTGTGCCTGCTCCCTGCTGCTGGTTACTCGGTTATTCGGTTATGCGGTTCGGTTTGACACCAAAACCGAAGCCGAAGCCGCACACCGAACAGCGCAAAAACCAAAACCGAACCCGCAACCAAAAACCAAAGAGACCGATATTTCGGTTCGGTTTGTGGTTTGCGGTTGAAAAATGCCCAGGGTGATGTACACGACTCTATCACATGTGTTGTACAACTAAGTTGGTAAAAAGTTTATGCGCGAGACGATAGGTACTGAGTTCGAATCACACATAGGAAAACCGGGACTAAAGGTCCTTCCCAACCGAGACTAAAGGTTAGCCCTGGGCACGAAGTACCGAGAACCGAACCGAAAAATACCAAAAAATCAAAAAATTCAATTCCTGTTTCTCAGGAACCGAATTTACCGAGGTAAATACCAAACCGAACCGAATTACCGAATTTACCTGAAATGTGATAAGTTTGAGTATTGTTATATTATTTATTATACTATTGTAGACTATTATATTATGTATTTTGGCACTCACACTTATAGTCTCATGGACTTTTACATGTATATATTTTTTGCACTATTATTGTCTATGAAATCATGTCAAAATTAGTTTTTGAACATGTTATTACATCTTCTGTATGATTAGTTCGGTACTGTTCGGTAAATACCGGAACCGAACCGAATTTACCGATACCAAACTAAATCGGTACAGAATTTTTTTAGACCAATCGATACTAATTTCTCAGAAACCGAATTTACCGAAGAACCGAACGATCGGTTCGGTATTTACGGATTGTGCAGGCTGACTGAAGGTTCTCTCTGTGTCGCCGGCGCTACGCAGAAAAGCGCGCGCCGAAAAGGCCGGCCCGAAAATGGCACCCACCATCGTTATTTGGTTTTGGGCCTCCCTCGCGACTCTTCTCCTTGCTTGGGCCTAAAGCCGCAAATAGTGGGCCGGTGTGCTTGCGCATGGACTTCCCCCTCCCTTGTACTGACTGCTAGTACTATTCTTTTCCTTCTTTTTTTTTCCACCTTTGATTGATTCGAATCGAGTCGAGGATGGGAATTGGTAGGTCTCGGTTGCGTGCAACGTCGGTGATGAGGTGAGGTAGGCTGCAAAAGCAAAAGGCAAGAAACTGCGTGTGCCTTTTTTTTCCTTGTTTATTATCCATCCATCTTCTTCGATCCAATGAAAAAGACGTACGGCGGCGGCGAGTCACTCTTCTCGCTTCCTCGTCACACACCGTAGGAAAAAAAAAGAACTGCACTCGAGTGCAGCAGAGACGACCAGACCGGAGAGAGACGCACAAAGACCGAGATGGTGGTAATGAGCCAACGACACGTAAATCCCGGGTCCCGTCCTCGCTGCTGTTCCTCGGTCTAGGACGCTACTCTGCTAGTAGGTGTGATTCATCCTTGGACCCACTCGAGCACGGCGGCGGCGACCTCCTCTCCGGCCACCTCCACAACGACCGCCGGTGCGGTCCACCCACCGAAGCATGTTGCAAACAAAACAAAACTAGAGGGAGGAAAGAGGCGGCCGAGATCAGGACGAAACACCCACGCCACGAGCTCGATCCACGGCCGGCCCATCGGACGGCGTATCGCTCACTTCTAACTTTATTGCATGAAGAATTTAATACAGCTTATTTGGAGTAGATGTTGGTGTATCTTTCGATAAAACGATGATAGTAAAAAGGAGAAATTTGATTCATGATTTAAAGAAAACCAAAACGAAATGTAGTACTGGCTGCTGTAGTGATAGGGTCGGGAAATCTGGCGTCAGTTTCAGCGCTAACTTTTTCCCTCGGCCGGCCCGGCCGGGGTCTCCCGGACCCGTCTCTTTCGGAGATCATCCGATTTCCGATCCCATCCCATCTGCGCGTCATCCTGGCCGAAAGGGCACGGTTGCGAACAAGGCCGCCTCACCGACCGCGCGCCCCCGCCGCCGAGAAAACAACGGGACGACGACCGGCACTCCGGCAGAGAGAGAGAGAGAGAGAGAGACGGTATGGTGGGCCGCCGCCCGCCGGGTTTGGACGAAACGAAATGACATGCAGAAAACGAGAGCAGCACATGCGGTCCATCCGTCCATCGAGCTCAGCCGCCGCGGCGTGTGTGTGAGGACTGAGGAGATCGATCGGAAAGTGGCTTTGTCTGATGGGGCTGGGCGACCGTACGTGTCTCTCGTTTGTTTCAGATCGCACATGTACTTGTACAGTAGTACTACTGCAGTAGTAGTCTCTAGTGTGGCCGCCGGCAGTGGAGTACTGGTGGTGGACGTCTGGACGATAGATGTGTGTGTCCCGGCGGGCGGCGGTGCTGCCCGGTGAACTCGCGTTCCATCCACTAGGCTTTGCTGAGCGAGGTAGATATATTAATCACACCCGGCCCATTAACTGCGCTGTCACACCATGCTGCCTTTGCTGCTAAACAACCCTGCTTGACTTAGGCCGACCCAGCCCTAACTGCTGCTGCTCGGCTTGGCCTGTAAATGCCCGAGTTAATTAGTTGGACGAGACGACCGTGACGGACCCAGCCGGCGGCCCTACACTACGTCCTCCTCCTCCCCCAGTCACTCACAGCCAGCCACTCCGAGCCAACACAACACAGGACGCGCATATAAACCAACCTCCTCTGATCCTCTGGAATCCGGATAGAATGACATGACGACCCATCCTAACCGGATGCTAACAAAACTGAGGGCTTGCTGTGGCAGAACCTCCCGGTAATGTGGTCCACCCGTACACGTCATCGTTATAAGAAGCCCAATGACAGTGCAAATGAAACACATCACTGGAAAGAACTGTCGGGTGTCCCCGAAAGAACCCCGAATCATCCACGAGTTACAGGATCGTCTTGTCTTTAGGTGAAACAATTACAACATTTCAACAGTTGATACAAAAATACAATCGGAGTGCGGAAGCAAGAGATATAAACTTTACAAAACCATGAACAAGTTACTTTTTACATAAACATAAATGGTATTGCGGAAGTAGAATAATATTACAGAACCACACTTAGGTGAGCACCTAAGTTGGAGAAGAAGTAACCAGATCACGTCTAGCCCACTAACATGATCGTGATCGACACCACCTATTAGAAAACCTGCAACAGGGGAATTAACAAACCCTGAGTACTGTCGGTACTCAGCAAGACTTATCCGACAAAGAAAAAAGACTCCAGGTGCAAATGGTATTGCAAATGGTATTGAAAAAAGACTTACCCTGAGTCACTAACATATGCTAGCTTTAAAGGATGTAACGAGGCTATCAAAAGAGAATATAAACTTGCAAATGGTATTGCGGTAAATTAAGTTATTTATCCAGAATCTAGTTTGCACCTATCTAATTCATGCACTTGAGTAAGCATCTCAACATTAGATTTAAATAATGATATTCCATAAATTAACTACGTTGATGGTGCGAGGATCAAGTCTCCTTTATCGTGGAGCACGACGATTCGAACCGCTTTCTCTACCCAGCTGGGGCTTCCCATCCGCACGACATATACAAGACCTAACTTACATATATCAACCAAATCTCACGAATCCTCTTTTATTGGAACGGGTTCGCGCAACCTGAGAGTATGATACTCCACTAACCCATTGCCAAGCCGGAATGCTTCCGTCCATTCCAGATTAGTGTGGACATACCGCTACCCTCGCTATCTTATGACTTCCTAGTGCGCGAATAATCCTCCCAATAAAAGATTCCTCGGAGCAGGCTTACCATTGCATGCGGCTAGTACTATAACATGATCTTGCTCCAAGGGCCAACAACGGACGGTTCCTAAGCGACACAGACAGAAACACTACATCAGGACTCCATTCCAGATGCAAGTTACCCGCCCGGTCTCAATTTATTATCATATTAAGATTCTCATGACCCATCCAAAGAGCCAATGAGAGAGAAAAGGTAAAAACTAAATCTCGCGATCAACGAAGCCATCGATCGACTTCTACCGATTCTAAGCATTGTTAAGCATTTGAGATCGTCTTATTTCTACTGATGGGATATCAGGATAACCAAGGTAAACATGCAACTACGGTTTCTTTCAACTCCTATTCACTTAATGCATAAAGCACTAGACTTAAATGTGAATAAATATTTGTATCAAAATAGAAAGGTTAAATGCACCGGGGCTTGCCTTTGTTGCAGGGATGACTAGGATCCAAGAAGGATCCACGGAGGTTAGTTCCTTCATCTTGAAGTCGAAGTGTTTCCTCGAAAGCTTGTCCTCCAAGGCTCGATCAACTGGACCTTCTCGATCCGGAGCTTGATCAACCCAAACTTCTCACTCTCGAATTCTACACGTAGATGAATGATATATGCTTAGTGTGATGCCATGGAATGCATGCTAAGGTGCAGGACAATTCAAATGCATAACAGAGGTTAACACAAGGTAAGGAAAGTCGAGTACAACTTTCCTTCGCGGTAAAGTTGCAAGCCAACAAAACCAACTTGCAACCTACACACGACTGTCACTAAACAACCCTAGGTTGGTTAACTAATGCGACTAAGGTTCATCAAAGAATCACTTAAGCCATGGGATATCAAGGGTGGAGAATACCCCATGGTCTTCAACCAAGGATCCAAAATCACACAAGTAAAATTGCTGCCCCAAACTTGGGCAGATTTACACATACTACTTCAACCATCTATAACTAGAGCTACTAAAATCCAAAAGGGGTGATCCTAGACAATTTGAAAAGCTTATCAAATTGTCTACAAACTTGATAATATCACCCAAGGTTGATTCTATAGGCAACTAGGTCAACTAACTTGGATAAACATTGCTGTCCAGAACTAGGACAGATTTGCTTACCCAACTTCCAACATCTATAACTGGAGCTCTAGGTACCAAAAAGGGTGATCCTTGACAATCTAGAAAGCTTATGAAACATTCTAAAACTTTCCTATTATCTCCAACAGGTGATTTACAACTTAAAAGGCTCAAACAGCTTCATCTCTCAGGTCTGTCCAGAAGGGAGGACAGATCTGTCCTGCTGACTTATAAACACTACAACTCCTAATCTAGCAGGTCTAAAATCATGAAATTTTAGAACAAGCTAGATATGAAAGTTAACTACAACTTTTGTATACAACTCATTCACAGAAAACATATTCTTCTAAGTGAAAACAGTAAATTAACAAACATTGGTTATGCAGCCATATTAACATGGATATAAAATCAAATGCATTACTTGATCTATAACAAGCCAACCATGATTAACTACATATATGAAATATAGCCATTAAACAAAAGATTATTGAAGATACAAAGATTAATCATGACTTCTTATAAACACTTAATTACCTATTTATCTAAACAAAACTCTTTTAACTATTTCTTTATTAAGAAAACATAGGAAAAAGAGTTAAACTAAAACTTGTCAAATTGAGCCCAAACTTTTTGAGATGATTCATTATATAAAATGACAGTGGCAAAACAAATATTACACTTTTTGAACAAAGATATAAACCTGCAAAATTAAATTAAACTATAAACATTTAAATAATTAACTAAGGCATAGAAATAAGAATAAAATTTATTTTCTTCAACAGAGCTCAAAATTTTTGTAAAGATACATTTCCAGTTAAAAACAGTGACAAAAATAGTTTCATGATTTTTGGACATTTAAATAAGCCTACAAAAATCATCAAAGATCATTTATTAATAAAAAGACCTATTTAAATCACTTTCAAAATTTGATCAAAACTCAAATTTCATATTTTTCATAAATACTAGACATCTTGGGAAAGCTACACAAAAATTTTTACAAATTTTGGAGCTTCCTAGAAAAACATATGAAAAAGACAAAACCTTATACTATTCACTTGAATTGGAAAAAGGAAAACTTCTTCTCTCTCCCTGACAGCGGGCCCAAGCTGTCAGGCCCTTCTTCTCCCCCTCTCACGCCCAGGCCAAAGGCCCGACTGGCCTTGACCGTCACCCGGCCACGTTGACCGGACTCCGGCCCCCCTCACCGGCGAGGTCTCCGACGACGGCGAGTACTCCAAACCCTACTCCTTGACCTGGCGCTCCGATTCCACTCCTCACAAAGCCTAGCGCCTACACGACTTCGAGCTGACAGCGGCCACGGCGGCTCGGCCATGGCGAACACGGCGGTGACTCGGCGTTCTGGCCTCTAGGACTTAGTAGAGACCAAAACTTTGATATAACTACACTTCCGCACTCCTCGCGAACACGATGCGCACTCAAATTCGTTCGGGGAGGCTTGGAACAAGGTTGTCCACGGTGGCGACCATGGCGGGTATCCGCGCCGATGGCGAGCCACGCGAACAGACTGTGATGACATAGAAGAAACCAAACTAAGGTGAGCAACACGCCTAGGTGTAAGGACCTGTGTGGCCTAGAGGGGGGGGGGTGAATAGGCCTGTCAAAAATCACAGCTTAAAACTAAATTAGATAGGCCCGGCACTACCGCCCTGTGCCCGGCACTGCCGCTCCCGGCACTGCCGGCCTCAGCGCGGTACTGCCGCGCAGATGAAGACCAGAAGCTGCAATTCGAAATCTAACCACAATCTGCAGATTCTATATGAATAGGAATGTAACAATAGGCTAAATGAACCAGCAGAAACAACTACTCCAAGCCAAATATGAAAGATAGAGTAGATCGAGCCAAACCCTAGAATATATCACAAGCTCATGAACATAGAGAATGAAACTAAGCAAGCACGCGAGACAAGTGATTTATCCCGTGGTTCAGCTCGCCACCAAGGCTTGCCTACCTCCACGTTGTTGAGGTTGACCACTTAGGTCATGAGCTTTGCAACTCAACCTCGTTCTCAAGTCAAGGAACCAAATCCTTGAGGTGAGGGGTAATCTTACTAGCTGCACAAGTGATTACAAACCTCCCTAGGCCGCCACACAAGTTGGCAAGGCTCTAGGGCGACGCCTAGCCGGCTAGGGTTCCAAGAACCCAAGAGTAATAGAAGCAAATCCACCGGCTATGGCTCAAATCAAGTGCTCTAGGCAGTAGATCTCAGCTAGGGCTCCTCTTTGGTGAAGGTTTGAGCCTCTCAACCACTTGGAATCAATGGGAATGAAGATTTTGGTGGTTGGGAGCTTGGAGGGCCTTCAATGGAGAAGAAGGAGCTTGTCTGGAGGTAGGTGGAGTGAATGGTCGTGGATGACCGTTGGGGGGCAGAGGGGGTGATGTAAATACCCCCTGCCATCCAACGGGCAGTTTAAGTCGCGGCAGTGCCGGCCTCAGCCCGGCAGTGCCGCGGCCCGGCACTGCCGCGCCTAGAGCGGCACTGCCGCGCCTACCAAGCAGACAGGTATAAATCTGAGTTAAGTGCAGCTGTCTTTGGTTGGAAATGTGGATGGTTTGGGTTGGTTTGAGCACATATCATTCAGCCACATCAATGAATTTGCATTCCCCCTTTATAGTACGGCATTCCTATAACTCAAATTCAAATTAAAAAGCTCTTTGTAGCACTTTGAGTCCGGAACCGATGAAATATAGTATGGGGGGTCCACCAACATATATACACCATCCTTTCTTATCATAATCTGCTTGTCAACTTCATAAATCTCATTAGTTCTCCAATCGTGTGGTCATTATCACCAAAACCCATAATTACGGCTTGATTGCACTTACTTCAGACGTCTCTGATTTTATCACTAAAAACTTATACGTCATGCTGTGGTACGCATATCCCAAAAGAACACAGTCAACTATCTTAGGTCCGAGCTTGCGCTTCTTATTAATTGGTACGCTAACCATTGCCAAACATTCCCACTGCATTTAGTGATGGCTGGTTTTTCTGACGCGGGGCGGGGCGTGGCGACTCGCGCAGGGACGCACGACGTGCGCGTGAATGGTCCGACCGAGGCCTTGCGGGTGCGCGACTTTCTTTTGCCACTCTATATTTTTGCATGCATGGATAAAATTGCGCTGGCCTGTTTTAGCAAGCAATTATTCTCGTATTAATGGTGATTGACTCGTACACTAATGGTAGGTTCAATCGCATTAATGTTGTGATTACGCGGTTGTCTCTTTCTAAAGATACAACTACGGCGTGTGTATAAAAGAAGGACGAGACGTCGTCCCCCGTATGACGCAATCTCCTCCTCCTCTGCATGAGTGTTGTGCTGCCGCTGTCGATCTCATCCCGCCGCCGACGTGCCATCGGTGCCGGGAGAGCAGGATCTCCGAAGCCCGTGTCTCCTCGTGTCCCCGCACGGGGTAGGGGACGTATAAGGTTTTTGGAAGCGCCGTCGCGACTGCTCGCTGAACGTCTTCTTCCCTCGACGCCGACTTTGCCGGTCTTCATCGACGGTCTGCTTCGTCTTCTCTTGCGCTAGTTCCTAGTGCCGACAACCCCACTGTAAGCATGCCTTCGATCTTACTTGTAACACCCCGATTTTAAAATAAATAAAATAAATTAGAATTAATTAAGAAATGACCAAAATCCTAGATGGAGAAAAAATCCTAACCATATGTTTGCTGCATTCATGCCGTTGCATAGTTTTATTGGGTGATAAAGAATTTATTAAAACTCGAATAGGACGAATCGGTTTGGTTCTATTTAAGAAATAAATAAAAGATTTATGAAAATTTTACAAATTCAAACTCAAGTTTTTATTTTCAAAATCTAGGGAAAATATTTAAAAATTTGGAAACTGATTTGATTTAAAAAAGATTTGATTTTGAATTCAAAAAGATTTGTAACAGATTTAAAAAGAAAAGAAAAAAAGAAAGCAAAGGACTTACTTTCCCTTTTTTTTCTCCCCGCTGGCCCAAAACAGCCCCGGCGACCCACTCTCCCTCCGGCCAGTGCTCCAACTCACCCCTCCCCTTCGATCCCCGCCTGGGCCTCTCCTTCCGGCTGACCACACGCCGCGCGCCCCACCAAACCGGCCCAGAACCGCGCGCCGAGCCAGCGAGCGCCGCAGCACGCTCCTCTCTCTCCCTCGCTGACCAGCGGTCCCACGCGTCAGCACCTCTCCCACCTCCGCCCTTCGCGCATCGCCGCCCGCTGCCTATCGATCCGTGATCGAGCCGCCCAACCCCTCCCCCTCTCATCCTCTCAGCCTTTTTAGCCTGCACCGAGGGCTACCGCGCCGGCCTCCGCTGAGCTGCTCGCCAAGCCCCACCATGCATCGACGTCGACCGGAACTCGCGGGAGCACCGGAACACCGTCGACGCGATCCCACGCCGCCAGCCATCTCTGGGACTCCATCGGCGAGAGGAAGCGCACCTTCGGAACACTGTGAGCTCCTCCCCCGATTC
The DNA here is from genome assembly GCA_009763385.1 of Coix lacryma-jobi var. lacryma-jobi. Classification (NCBI taxonomy): domain Eukaryota; kingdom Viridiplantae; phylum Streptophyta; class Magnoliopsida; order Poales; family Poaceae; genus Coix; species Coix lacryma-jobi. Next base: position 21,318,608 of record CM019822.1, on the reverse strand, counting down.
CATCTCCCTCCTAGGTCTCTAACCGACCTCTCTGCCATCTTCGAGCTACCCTGGGGAGGTCACCCATGGCGCCACCGTGCACGTCCGCAGCGGGTAGTCGCGTCCTGTTTCCGCCTCTCGCCCTAGCTGTGTTCGCAGATCGGTGCTCCACCGTCTGGTGCCTTTGGAATATCCAGCCGAGCCCTGTAGCTTCCCCCTGCGCTCGGCGGAGCCGAACCATGGCGCCGCCGCTCCAGGCCCGCACCGCCGCACTCACCGCCGCCTCTGGCCAACCCTGTCACCGTGGAAGCCTCGGTGGAGTTCGCGCCACCGAGATGAACGTCCATGTGCTACGTCACCACCATCTATCTTTGCCGGCGGCCAATGCAAGTCTCCCAACCAGAGCACCCAGACTCGCCGCCACCACGAACACACGAACGCTCGCGCCTTCACTCGTCCGTCACGTCGTCGTCGTGGCTCTTTCTGTGTACACGGTGAGCCTCATCTCACCATCGTCATCGTTCTCGACTCTCACAAGATCGCTAGCTTCATACACAGTCACACTCGAGCTTTAACCAAAAGCACGACATCACGCCCGCGGTGCCACTGCCGGCACTCGACACAGCTCCGGCAACCCACTGAACATGTGCCCACTACGTCGCTCCCAGGCGCATACATCTACACAGGCACTCAGGCAGCATCAAGCAGCGCATGCTTCAAACAAGCAATCGGTGGTGATCTATACGCATGCACTCTTATTAGCTTGATGACATCAGGATGACATATTCTTGTTTTGTGGCCGTTTTCCTTCAAAAAAAATAAAAGATGTGTAATACAATGGAAATACAACCTTCATGATGGCCTTGTCCATGATGAAACCACTCTCACTCACCTCTAGTCCATGGTTTATGAACTTAGTCCATAGCATAGTGCATGAACACTTTATGTTCTAGCCCCTCTATTTTTTCTTCCAATAAGTCACTATTCTCTGAGTCACAGATTACTTTTAATCTAGCCCCTGCAGTTTTACCAATTTGACGCCCAGTCCTGCTGCCATTTCTTTTTCAGTTTATTTATTTAAAATACGAAAATGAATTTCAGCTATTTACAGAATTGTCACCCTTATTCAAAAGCTCATAACTTGCTCATTTTAACTCTGATTTGACCCGTTCAAGTCGCGTTAGATTCGTCCCGTCGAGCTCTACGCGTTAGATCAGTTTACGTTCTGTTTTATTACTGTTGATGTATTGTTATTTATATTGCTTTGTTTGGGCCATGTATTGATGTTTGATCCAGAGAGTGCGAGCTACGTGGAACCCCTGGATCAACCTTGTGTTTTCGTCGCTCCAGACCCTTCTTGTGATCCTGCAGTTTCGACCCAGCCCGCAGGCAAGTGTTCTTGAACATCTTGCACCTATGATTTATTTTACTTTTGGTATTAGAGTAGTTAGATCCAGTAGTTGCATGCAGAGTCTAATATTGAATCTCATGATATGGTTTACTAGATCTTGTACTATTTTTCTTGTCACCTGGTTGGGATGATATGGGTAGAAGTCATGCTTAGCCCTGCTGTCTTGGGATGAGATGATAATAATTAATTCCGATTAATGATCTATGGAACATGGACTGGTAATTGTTGTAGTATGGTGAGTAGGTAAATCCGGCAGGATGGACCGTTGATGGGTGTGGTGCCATGTGACTTGGCGTACGGTTGTCGTGTGACTCGGCGTTACGGTTTGCCATGGGACTTGGCGTTGGTTTGGGTTTGTGGTTTGTTATCCTGCCTGGATCCCTAGGACCCGGTTCTCGAAGCCTGTAACCCGGCAAAACAGCGCAAACCAGCTGAGGCCTATATGGCTCTGGGACTGGCTAATTAATTAGAGAAGCCTTATGTCGTTATTAGTTACATATGGACATGGGACAGGGCTTCTTCTACGCAGGATACTGCTTGGTACGGGAGTGATTCCCAGGCTCGGGCGCCAGACCTGGTGTTATTACGGAAGATAGCTCTACGTCGTGACATATGGAACTAATACGCATAGGAGGACTCTTTGTAACGGCCTTGTAGTGAACCCTGCCGATCCACCTTGGAAGTGGGTTAAGAGACTAGCTACCTCGAGCACAAGGGCAACACGACTCATGGGTAAAGATGTGCGAACTCTGCAGAGTGTTAAAACTGATATATCAGTCGTGCTCACGGTCATGAGCGGGCTTGGACTTCTTCGGGATTAGTTGGTTACCGGTTACTGGTTCGGGTCATCTGATGGACTTCAGGTGTGGTTTGCCTGATGGACTTCAGGTGTGGGTTTTGCTTGGTGTGACTCCAAGTGTGGTTGCTTGGTGGACTCCAAGTGTTGGTTGCTCGGTGTGACTCCGAGTGTGGTTTGCTCGGTGCGACTCCGAGTGTGGTTACTGTTACTTTTGGAGACTGTGGTTATAACCTAGTAAATAGGTGCATAGGAAATAGGATTTAATACGATGTGTGTTGCTTTAGGCGCTTGAGTCAAACAGAGTCAGCCTACCTTTGTTAATAGTCTCATAAGCATATATTTCTACACTTGCGGAGTACATTTCGATGTACTCACCCTTCCTCTTTGACCCCCCTGCTACCCCACCCAGACGTTGGAGTCTACGACGCAGAGGAGGAGTACCCAGAAGACGGCGGATACGACCCCGACAACTTGTACCCAGAAGACGGTGGATACGACCCAGACGACTTGTACTAGGATGGCGCAGCCCCCGGTCGACCTTCCTGTGGAGATGGCGTCCAGTATCCACGAAGTCTACATTAGAGTTAGACTGAGAGTCTATACTTTTCTTTTAGACCCGAGGGTCATTTTTGTAATATGTTCGATATATTAATAAAATATTGTTTTGATATTTACTATGATGTGGATATATGTATGAAAATTGATCCTGGCATGCATATATTGTACTCCAATTTTGTTCTTAAAATTGGGGTGTCACATTACCGTTCTTTCTATTTCGTGTTCTTCATGTTACTAGCGATACATAGCCTGGATATGTCTCGGATCTTACTGCTAGTGGTAGATTATACATCTACGATGCACGTTGTTTATCTTTTTCTAATTGTCAGAATTAATTTATGCATCACTAAATTGTTATTATTTCCAACAGAGAGGAGAAGCGGACTATAAGTTTACTTTTCGTGAGAGGTAAGCTTATAGTCTGCTTAGAGCCTTAGACACAAGAATCAAAAAAATTCGTGAGACAGACAAATAAACTATGTACTAAAAGTGAAAACTCAATCACTGTAAAATGGGCTGAGATGATTGTAATGATTCCTTAGAGTAACAACGGGCTATGTTATTAGCTTTACTCTAATCCTAGCGGGCGGCGACTGTGATTGGTTTGCACACCACAGTTTTCTTGAACTCGCCGTCTCGTAATGTCAGCAGGCCTTGATCTCCACTTCTTGTTATAGCAAGAACAATAATAAAGTGTGTTTGGCTATAAGCTAAATTATAAGAGTTAAGGTATATAAGTTATCTCCTATTTGGCTTTGAAAAAATTCTCTTTCATATTTTCTCTCACAACACTTACAACTTGGATCTGTAACCTATGAATCTACATCAAGCTCTTCTTCCTCTCCTCTCCTCTCTCGTCTCATCTACTTCAGTATTTGCCATCGCGATCGTGAGTCTGCAACACCCAAACAATGGGCTGGCCCGTGGGCCCGGTCGCCCGGACCCAGGCTGTGAGATCGGAGAAGGCAGTATGCTTTGATAGTACTGTCTACTATACTCCGTATCTCAGTTAAATATAATGACCAGTATAATCATTCTGCGAGGATCTCTCTGTCGCTGGGACCTGAGTCGATCGTGACACTTCTCTTTGCTTCTTTTTGTTCTTAATTTTCTTATTATGTACTCCCTCCATCCATAAAAATATGTAATTATGAGATCCGTGTCGGTCAAATTGATTCAAGTTTGACCAAGATTATAATAAAAAATAATAGTATTTATGTCGTTAAATAAAATTATTATGAAAATATATTTTATTACTAATCTAATGGTATATTTTTTGCATCAAGAATGTTAGTATTTTTTTATATAAATTTGGTTAAAGCTCAAATTGTTTGACTCCTCAATAAACGAGAATTACATATTTTATTGGACGGAGGGAGTACATAGATGCTGATGGGGAATTTCGCTAGTGAATCCGGGGGATCCTGTTCATCCGGCAAAGCTTTTAGCGTCTATCGGATCGTCGGATGGGATGTCAGCCTCGACGTCAACGTCGAGGCTCCCTCGGCTTATCGTTCGGAAAGCGTGTCTGTGAGGAAAACACGGATTTCTAGAGACAGATATTTAGGGAATATTTGTCGCTTTCGCTTCTCGAGAAATAAATGTCAGCAATTTTTATAAATAATAAATATCATCGATTAGTATTATCGGAAAGATTTTTTAATCTAGTTTTTTAACAAATTTATTTAAAGATATAAATATTACACGTATTTTCTATAAATCGTGTTAAACTTATGGTGCGAAAACCGAAAATAACTATTAATTTGGGACGGAGGGAGTACTATGCAGGTGTCAATCGGTCCTTGTCGAGTCAACAGCGACAGCCTCTGTGGACTGGCTCAGTGTCTACAAGGTGAAATGGCAGCGTCGCACGGCCTACCACCACACCGCCGTATTCGTTTCGTTGATCGAGCTGCTCCTGCCGTTCTGAGTGGGAATGACAGTACTCATTTCACAAGGATTGTATAACTAGACTAGATCCGTCTGGATCCTTGAAATCGAATTTATTTTAAGAATTATAATTTAGATATATACGGAGTATTAATTAAGATAATATAATTGTATATGAATTATATTTATATATTATTGTTGGCTATACGAGAGATACTCATGTATTGTATTTCTACTGTAGAGGAGTGAGTTGAAGAAACTGTTATAAATTACAAAATAGAAATATAGTATGATGCTCTATAGAATCAATTTCTCTCTCACTCTATGAATTTGAGATAGGCTTATATGGGGACTTTGCAAAGTGGTGGAAGGTTAAATTTAAGCTAAATAACTTGGGGTGTTTGTTTCGTGACAAAAAAATTAATTCTATCACGTCGGATGTTGCACCCCTAATTTAATCTATTAAAATAAACTAATTTGTCAGCCGGAGGCTAATTCACGAGATGAATCTATTAAACTTAATTATTTCATGATTTGACAATATGGTGCTACAGTAAACATTTGCTAATGATGAATTAATTTACCTTAACAGATTCGTCTTGTTAATTAACATATGACAATATAATTAGTTTTACAGTTTATTTTTGTCAGGGTCCACAAAAGGGGTACCCCCAATCAACGCAAAACAAATAGGTTAAACCTAGAACACCAATTAATAAACCCAGCTAAGCTAACCTCCCAAGAAACCAACCCCTTGGAGCCTGCAACGATGGCACACCACCAGGGAGCTTAGACTTGTCGATACCTTACCGGCCACCTCCTGGTGAAGGGTCGAGATGGCGGACTAGAGGGGGGGTGAATAGTCCTTTCTAAAATTAATCGCGTCGGCTAACCGAAACAAATGCGGAATTAAAACTATCGGTCTAGCCAAGACTACACCCCTCTACCTATACTCTATGACACCTTACAAAAGATCCTAAACAATGCAAATAAGGTGTCGGGCTAGCTAGAGCTCACCTAACCAATTCTAGAAGCAAGGTCACACAAACCTATGCAACTAGTACTCAATCAACCGGGGAGCTCCTACACATGCCACTAAGCAAAAAGCACAAAGCCTAAGCTCACTAGCAATGCTCAATAACAAGGCTACACAAGCCAAATTAGAGAGCTCAACTTAGCTACACAAACTAAGCAATGTGACTAGCAAGACTACAAGTCAACTAGTCACTCATGGGATCAACTTCTATGCTACACAAGCAAGGAAGGTAACTAGCAAGCTACACAACCCAACTAATCATAAGAGCAACTAGCACATGTATATGAACAAGTAAATACAAGCTAGTGAAAAGAGTTTGCAAACCACCGAGAAGATGAACACGAAGTTGACACGGTGATTTTTCTCCCGAGGTTCACTTGGTTGCCACCAAGCTAGTCCCCGTTGTGTCGACCACACACTTTGGTAGTTCGGCGGCTAATAGGCACCACACCTAGCTCGACACTCGAGCGCCGCAAGAACTCACCCACAAGTGAGGGTAACTCAATGACACGCGCAATCCACTAGAGTTGCTCTTCGCGATCCCCGCGGGGCGAGCACAATGCCCCTCACAATCCTTCTCCGGAGCCACGCACAATCTTCACGCGGGCTTCACGACGGAGACTCGATCACCAAGCCGTCTAGGAGGTGGCAACCTCCAAGAGTAATAAGCACCACCGGCTTGCAACTCGAACACCTAGTGCCACTCGATGCTATCTCTCAAAGCAACGCACTAGAATCGCTCACTCGCAATAGATTCGCGCACTAGCAAGCACAAGCGAGTTAGAGGGCTCCCAGGCACATCCACTCAAGCCACCAAGGCTTTGGAGTGCTTAGCAGCCGGCCCTAAGCCGGCCTCAACTACTATATATAGCCTCAACGGCCAACTAGCCGTTATGCCCCTTCATTGGGCATTCTGCGCTCCGGTCGGTAGTACCGACCCCTCCTGGGCGGTACTACCGGCTTAGTCAAACTAGCCGTTACCTCACATCGCGCAGATTTAGGCAAACCACCGACCCCTGGTCGGTTCCTCCGAGGTCGGTAGTACCGAGGTCATGGCGGTACTACCGCCAGGCCAAAATCGCCGCGACCAGAGAGCTCTGCGAAAAAAACAGCCACTACCGACCTTGCGTCGGTACCACCGCGGGCGGTAGTACCGAGGTAATGGCGGTACTACCGCCAGGCCATTTTCAACTCAAACCAGAGAGCTCCGCAAACTTGGTTACTACCGGCCATAGGTCGGTACCACCGCGGGCGGTAGTACCGAGGTAATGGCGGTACTACCGGTAGGCCAAAACTGGCCACTTCCAGAGAGCTCCGCAAAACCCCTTCAGAGCCACGGTACCACCGACCCCTGGTCGGTACCACCGCCGGCGGTAGTACCGAGGTAATAGCGGTACCACCGCCAGGCCAAAAACGCCCCATTACAGAGAAGGCTGCACGCAGCACCTATGGGCGGTACCACCGACAACCCAGGGTCGGTACCACCGACAACACACAGAAAACTCCATTTTCTTCTCTGTTTTGATCCAAACCAACTCCAACAACTTCTCCTTTGCAAATGTGCTAACACCAACAAGTGTTCATCATCTTGTGCAAGTGTGTTAGCATTTTCACAATCATTTTTCAAAGGATTTTCACTTGCACTCACCACGCCACTCGATCATAGTAACATCGCAAAGTTAGATCGCTCAAGTGGCACTAGATGACCGATATGCAAACAAGTTTGCTCCTCTTAATAGTACGGCCATCTATCCTAAACCCGGTCATAATCTTCTCTACACACCTATGACCGGTGAAATGAAATGCCCTACAAATATACCTTTGCCTTGCGCATTCCATTCCATCTCCTTCGGTGTTGATGCAACACATGCACCAACCTATCTTCAAATGATATGATCCACTTCATATCATCACATGGCCTCCATGGTCCATCGATCTTGACATCACTTGCTCTTCACCATCGCTTCGGTCCTTCGGCGCCAAGTCTTGCTTAAGCCTCCCGACACTCGGTACCAACGGCTTCAAAGCCTCAACTTGCCCTTCACCTTCGCAACCGGTCCATCAAGCCAAGTCTTGCCTTGATCTTCTCCATCTTAGCCATATGACCATATGTCATGTCACATATGCATTAAGCTCCTTCTTCACATATGTGAGCCTTGCAACATCTTCCAAGCCATTTCACCTCTATGGCATATGTTGCTCACACATGATCACCTATGGACTAATCACCTGTGTAATTCACTTCAAACACCATTAGTCCACCTAAAGTTGTCACTCAATTACCAAAACCAAACTAGGACCTTTCAATCTCCCCCTTTTTGGTAATTGATGACAACTCTACAAAGATATGGAAATTAAGCTCTTTGGATTCTATGTTACTTATCCAACATTAAGACCATATAAGAGAATTTGGATAAGCACCATACAACCCGACTTTGTAGTGTTAACTCCCCCTACATGTGTGCTCAAATGGTTTGGTTTCAAGCTTGCACACATGCATAAATATGAAATTTGTGGGAGTGTTAGCACTACTAAGTGATGCTAAGGTATACATGATGAAATTTTACCTTTGAAGCGTGCATACCACATTTTGATTCATCCTTAGCATCGAAGAGTAGCTAGACATCATAAAAACTAGAAAACCCCGTGAGATCAACATTAATAGCAAGGGTCTAGTTTTGCATTAAAAGCACAAGTCTAGCTATTAACCTATGCATGCTAGTTATCAATTCATCAATTAAATCCTATAACTAGCATATACCACACAAGCATGCATATAAAATTTTAAAACTTATGCAATGCAAGCAAGCGCATGATTATGCACATATCAAATGCAACAACCAAGTTCATGAGCTTGCTCCCCCTACTTGTGTGTTCTCATTGTCCAAGAATTTTGATCCTTCAATCTTGTGCTCCCTCTTGATCCATGTCCATCTTCTTTTCTCCCTCTTTGTCCTTGACATATCATAATTGACATATCTTTTCCATAACTTCTCCCCCTTTGTCATCAATGACCATAAACGGCATGCTTCTCTTGATACAAAGGGTTGGACTAGGGTAGATGGATGATACTTGAGTCTTCATTTTTGATGGACACCACCATATGTGTTGGAATGATACCATGTGTAGGATCTTTGACCTTGATACCAATAGGTGGGGCACCTTCCCTATGTCATAGCATGGGTCATCCACTTGATAAGCTTGAGCTCTTGATGGTGAGGGATGTTTTGCTTGAATTGATCACTTAAAGTTGAGGATCACTTGAAGTCTTGTAGGATACCAATTGAATGAAAATTGAAACTTGATATCCATTGGCATTATTGTCTTTTTCTTGAACTCTTGTCATCTTCATGAGCTTCTCATTTGTGACTTGAACTAGGCAATATTGCATAAGATATCTAACTCGGTTTGCTCTAGAGTAAGCTTCCTCACACATCTTTCAATGGTTATCTTACTCATGTTGAATTAGACACTTGAATGGTCATCTTCTAGATCAAGTACTTGGGTTCACTAGCTCATGAACAAATTCACATACTATCCACTAGATCATATAGTCAATCAAGCAATAGTGGTAGGCTATGAATTTAAACTTTTCAATTGTTATGCATGATCCTATTGAGCATGTACTATATGCACTAACCGCATACTAGTAAGGGATGAATATGATCATGCACATTATAATGATACCTTTGCTATCTTGGAGTAGAGGATAGTCATTTGATTCCAATTAAGCTCCAAATAGCAATGTGAAGTCCATGGTGAAGACCAATATATACCAATTGATAGAACAAATCTTCACTCATATGATTAAGTGCGCTATCTTGTTGTGGTTGGCTTGCTTCTTCATTTGAACATAGCTTGCATATGAATACCACTTGAATTGTCATGATTTGCTTTACTATCTTGCATGTTGCTTGCTTTGCTTGGTCAATCCTTTCATTGCTTCAACTAAGCATCTCAAATATCCTTTGAATCACCACTTCCATATTAGCCTTCCAAGTATCATACTTGGTTAACCTACCAAAGGCGGCAAGCCCCTACAAAAGGGAGAAGTGACCTCTCTCCAAAGAATCATCCTTGATACTTACTTGAATTGACTTTGTTTGATTGATCCATTTGAACTCTTCTTGAAATGTGACTTTGAATCCATCTTTGAGTCCCTTTTTGAGTCCTTTTCTTTCTTCCAAAAGATCTTCAATTGATACTAGGACTTCATCTTTCTCTTCATCTTGATGTTGGTCTTGATCTTCAATTTGAGTACCAAATTTGTGCCAAATACACTTCTTAATCAAATGAACTTGTACTCATCTTTGTCATGCTTCTAGCTCATTTCAAAACCAAACATTGGTCCCTCAACCACTTATAAACATGATTCCAACTTGAGGACCTTTCAATCAAAGTGACTCTAGATTAATCCAATATTTGTCACTTTTCTGGCAGATTTTGTCCTTCTCAAAGAAACATGCATATCTCCCAAAATATAAGTCCAACGACTATGAAATTTGGTGGAGATGTGCCTCTCTAAGTGTTCTAGCAGCCATAAAAATTTGAGCTTCATTGGCTTTCTAGATTGCTACCAGATTTCAATTCTTTCCATAGTACTACATGCTGAAAACTGCTGCACTATAGTTGACAAGATCTACTCCAAAACCAAAGTACATCTTATCCAATAATCATGAATTTTGCACAGCGACTAATATCACAAGTGTAGAGCATGTGTACCAAATTTCAAGCCAATCCAATAAGATTTGATCACTTAAACAGGGCTATCTTCTCAGCTCACTTAGATTTCAGATTTTTGACAACTTTGAGCAATTGAGCTATACTCTACCAATATGAATCAAACTTGAGCTAACATGTTTGAATTCTCTCACAAGACATATATCCATTCAAATCACTTACTAAAAGAAGTCTCATGAACATATCCATTCAAACTAACTCAATTTTGATCACTAAGCAATTTATCCATTCAATCACTTTATAGCAAGCAACATATGCATATATATCCGATTCGATCATCTCATATGCATCTAAAATAACATGATCAACTAGAGATATACCTTAGTAGCTCATGATCATCCAAATAGCAAGCTTCTACTCAATTAGATTGCAAGCCTTCAAATAATTCCAATCAAACATCACAACTTGATCTTTTGCACTTGTATGTTTTGCACTTGGACTTCACTTCTTTTGTCTTGGCATTGGGTTTGGATAGCACTAGGCTTCATTACTTGAATCAATCACATGATGAATAATATGAAATCAATTGAGTCAAGCCTCCAATGCCATGGTACCTACACGCAATCATCCACTTTTTGATGGTACCCAAACTAGTTTGGGTCCTCTCAAGTTAGGTGCAACATACTTTGGCATAGCCTTAGTATGAGTAGCGGGATGTTTTGCAATAGCGACCAATGTGGTACCATTTACATCCTTCCTAAGCATAGAATCATTAGTAATTGAAATAGGCTTAGGGGTCATACCTAGGGGACATGAATGAGCCATGTGTCCCCTTTCCCGGCATGAGTAGCAACTTCTCTTTGATTGAGCCTTCTCTTCCTTGCTCATTTGTTGCTTCTCATTGCCTTGCCTCTTCTCATTTGCTTGAGCCTTCTTCTCAAGCTTGGTAGGACACTTCGAGGCAAAGTGTCCCATATCACCACACTTGTAGCACTTGATGTGAGCCAAAACTTTCTTCTTTTCTTCATTCTTGCTCATCATCATTTTGGCATCTTGAATGTGAGTTGGATGCCTTGCTCTTCCGCCCCTTCTTGTTTTCTTCTTCTTCATCAAGTCACCATCATGATGGTTGTTCTTGATTTGAACTTGGGGCTTCTTCTTGTTGGGGCAAGCTTTTGCAAGATGTCCCATCTCATGGCATTGATAGCACATGAAATGAGATAGCTTCCTTTCTTCTTGCTTCCTCATTTTCTTGCCCTTGGCATTGCTTTTGTTGAAGCCAATGCCACTCTTGTTTTTGACATTGCTTTTATTGAAGCCAATGCCACTTTTGTCACCATAGCTTCTTTGATTCTTCATCATGTGCTCATGGGTGACCTTTGATCTACACCACCTCTCTAACTTGTTGCTCAAATTCTTCACTTCACTTTTGAGCTCATTGTTCTCCTTCAAAAGGTTAGTCTCACAAGACAAAGAAGTAGAACAAGCATCTAATTGTGAAGAACATGGCATAGATAATAAATCTTCACAAGAGGTGGATACATGCTTCTTTTCTTCATCACAAGGGTTAGCACAAGTATGCGATTGATCAATTGTCCCATGTGATGAGCTCTCACTAGTTTTAATTTGTTCATTAGAAAGCTTACTAGTGAGAAAAGCATGGTCTTTTACCAAATTATCATGAGTAACACATAGTTCCTCATGAGTCAATTTAAGCTCATCATGTGAACAAGTAGTAACATAAAGTAAATGATTTTGTTGTTCACATGCATTCTTTAGAAATGAGTTTTCTAATGTCAATTTTGCATTTTTAGCTAACTCATTTTCTAAAGCAATGGTCATGCTAGCAAGTCTACTAACAAGCTCATCATAGGAATCATGATTAATCATATTGCAATTTGATACCTTAGTGTCACCTTGTGACATGAAGCAATATGATGATGTTGGAGAGCTTGTAGTAGCATCATCATTGGAGCATGTACCATTATTATCATCAAGTGTGCTTGAGGTTGAATCATCACTTGCATCACTTGAGCATGAGGTGGAGCAATCTTCCACAACAACTATGTTGCGGTCATGCTCAACATCCTCATGTACCACCGGTTCATCCTCCTTTATGAACTTGCCATCATCAAACGCGGAGGGATCACCGAAGGTGGTCTTGATGGATTCCCACATCTCATGGGCGGTCCCTTTGGAGTTGATCTTATAAAACAACTCAAAACTCAATGCATCCATTAGATAACAATAAGCATTTGCATCAAGTTCAAAGAGATCCTTTTGAGCTTTGGTGAGATTTCTATGGTCCAAAACATGAGTGAGACCACTAGTGACAATCCACCAAAACTTTGGCCCCTTTGCACGAAAATGATCAAGCATATGGTGTTTCCATTGTGCAAAGTGTGTGCCATCAAAAATATGTGTATCACACACATCATCTAGCCCACTAGACGCCATCCTCTCGGGTCGGTGAAGACCACAAATGAGAGACCTCGCTCTGATACCAATTGAAGGGTCGAGATGGCGGACTAGAAGGGGGGTGAATAGTCCTTTCTAAAATTAATCGCGTCGGCTAACCGAAACAAATGCGGAATTAAAACTATCGGTCTAGCCAAGACTACACCCCTCTACCTATACTCTATGACACCTTACAAAAGATCCTAAACAATGCAAATAAGGTGTCGGGCTAGCTAGAGCTCACCTAACCAATTCTAGAAGCAAGGTCACACAAACCTATGCAACTAGTACTCAATCAACCGGGGAGCTCCTACACATGCCACTAAGCAAAAAGCACAAAGCCTAAGCTCACTAGCAATGCTCAATAACAAGGCTACACAAGCCAAATTAGAGAGCTCAACTTAGCTACACAAACTAAGCAATGTGACTAGCAAGACTACAAGTCAACTAGTCACTCATGGGATCAACTTCTATGCTACACAAGCAAGGAAGGTAACTAGCAAGCTACACAACCCAACTAATCATAAGAGCAACTAGCACATGTATATGAACAAGTAAATACAAGCTAGTGAAAAGAGTTTGCAAACCACCGAGAAGATGAACACGAAGTTGACACGGTGATTTTTCTCCCGAGGTTCACTTGGTTGCCACCAAGCTAGTCCCCGTTGTGTCGACCACACACTTTGGTAGTTCGGCGGCTAATAGGCACCACACCTAGCTCGACACTCGAGCGCCGCAAGAACTCACCCACAAGTGAGGGTAACTCAATGACACGCGCAATCCACTAGAGTTGCTCTTCGCGATCCCCGCGGGGCGAGCACAATGCCCCTCACAATCCTTCTCCGGAGCCACGCACAATCTTCACGCGGGCTTCACGACGGAGACTCGATCACCAAGCCGTCTAGGAGGTGGCAACCTCCAAGAGTAATAAGCACCACCGGCTTGCAACTCGAACACCTAGTGCCACTCGATGCTATCTCTCAAAGCAACGCACTAGAATCGCTCACTCGCAATAGATTCGCGCACTAGCAAGCACAAGCGAGTTAGAGGGCTCCCAGGCACATCCACTCAAGCCACCAAGGCTTTGGAGTGCTTAGCAGCCGGCCCTAAGCCGGCCTCAACTACTATATATAGCCTCAACGGCCAACTAGCCGTTATGCCCCTTCATTGGGCATTCTGCGCTCCGGTCGGTAGTACCGACCCCTCCTGGGCGGTACTACCGGCTTAGTCAAACTAGCCGTTACCTCACATCGCGCAGATTTAGGCAAACCACCGACCCCTGGTCGGTTCCTCCGAGGTCGGTAGTACCGAGGTCATGGCGGTACTACCGCCAGGCCAAAATCGCCGCGACCAGAGAGCTCTGCGAAAAAAACAGCCACTACCGACCTTGCGTCGGTACCACCGCGGGCGGTAGTACCGAGGTAATGGCGGTACTACCGCCAGGCCATTTTCAACTCAAACCAGAGAGCTCCGCAAACTTGGTTACTACCGGCCATAGGTCGGTACCACCGCGGGCGGTAGTACCGAGGTAATGGCGGTACTACCGGTAGGCCAAAACTGGCCACTTCCAGAGAGCTCCGCAAAACCCCTTCAGAGCCACGGTACCACCGACCCCTGGTCGGTACCACCGCCGGCGGTAGTACCGAGGTAATAGCGGTACCACCGCCAGGCCAAAAACGCCCCATTACAGAGAAGGCTGCACGCAGCACCTATGGGCGGTACCACCGACAACCCAGGGTCGGTACCACCGACAACACACAGAAAACTCCATTTTCTTCTCTGTTTTGATCCAAACCAACTCCAACAACTTCTCCTTTGCAAATGTGCTAACACCAACAAGTGTTCATCATCTTGTGCAAGTGTGTTAGCATTTTCACAATCATTTTTCAAAGGATTTTCACTTGCACTCACCACGCCACTCGATCATAGTAACATCGCAAAGTTAGATCGCTCAAGTGGCACTAGATGACCGATATGCAAACAAGTTTGCTCCTCTTAATAGTACGGCCATCTATCCTAAACCCGGTCATAATCTTCTCTACACACCTATGACCGGTGAAATGAAATGCCCTACAAATATACCTTTGCCTTGCGCATTCCATTCCATCTCCTTCGGTGTTGATGCAACACATGCACCAACCTATCTTCAAATGATATGATCCACTTCATATCATCACATGGCCTCCATGGTCCATCGATCTTGACATCACTTGCTCTTCACCATCGCTTCGGTCCTTCGGCGCCAAGTCTTGCTTAAGCCTCCCGACACTCGGTACCAACGGCTTCAAAGCCTCAACTTGCCCTTCACCTTCGCAACCGGTCCATCAAGCCAAGTCTTGCCTTGATCTTCTCCATCTTAGCCATATGACCATATGTCATGTCACATATGCATTAAGCTCCTTCTTCACATATGTGAGCCTTGCAACATCTTCCAAGCCATTTCACCTCTATGGCATATGTTGCTCACACATGATCACCTATGGACTAATCACCTGTGTAATTCACTTCAAACACCATTAGTCCACCTAAAGTTGTCACTCAATTACCAAAACCAAACTAGGACCTTTCACCTGGTAGCCCACCCCTCGAACTCGCAACAGTTGTGCATCGCTCCTCGGGACCTCGCGCGGGGACCTCGAGCCCCTCCAGCACGATAGCCTATCCCTCGGGGCTCGTCTCGATCTAGGCCTCGAGCTGGAGCTCAACCTCCACTCACCCGAGCCCTCAGCGCACGGGCTCGAGCGAGTGCGCCACTACCCTTCGAAGCCCTCCACGAGGAGGAAGCTTCTTGCTCCCTAACCCCATACCGCGCATTTAATGCGTCCACCTACTCCAGTCACGTCCTCTGCAACCCGACGTGTACCACAGTGACCAGGGCAGAGTCCAGTCTCGTTTTCACCACAAGCATGGGCAAAAAGGTGCCAGTACGACACTGTTAACCCATACCCTACACTGTCGCACGTCCAAACCACGTCTCGAGGCCCGGTTTCCTGCTGCTCAATCGGGTTTCCCGGGACTTGCCCATAACTGCGGGGACTCGAGCCCCCCGTAGGCGCCACCTCGAGGCCGGCTCTGAGCCCCTCGAGCCCTGACTGCTTTCATGCTATTGGAGGACAGGTACCCCAAGACCCGGCGGGACTATGCACGTATCGTACGTGCCGGGATGGGCGGTGCACGGGCTCCACGTCGCCACGCCTCCACGTCCGCACCCGGGATGGAGGCCACGCTTCAAGGACGCCCCAACAGCAACCCCCACGTCGGCTACAATGTCTTCGACAAGACAGGGTTCCTACCCTTCCCCGTATTGGGCACCGTACGCCCCGACACCTGTAATACCCTTGTGTAACCCTGGCCTCCCCTTGCTCTATAAAAGGGGACACCAGGGCCCTCAGTCCACGGTTACACAACTCCGACAGACACGTTAGAACTCACATACGCCCGCACACACGCACACTCGAGTCCGGACTCCGGTCCACGCTCATTGAGCTTGTATTCGCCCCTGTACGAGCACTTAGGTGCAAGTAATACAAGAACCTCCTCCCCCGCTGGACGTAGGGCCTTCTTTGCCCGAACCAGGATAAATCCTTGTGTCATCTTGCATCACCATCCAGGAAGAGAGCACGCGATCATATTACTTGTTGGTGTCGTACCCCCGGGTTCGAAACACCGACAATTTTTAATAGAGTAAATTATTGTCCCAATATCCGATGTGATAGAACTAATTTTTTTTATTAGTAAACGAACACTCCCTTAGTTTAGGGGCTGTTTGGAACGCAAGAATTTTACTGGAATCGCGCAGAAATTTCACAAGAATCAGTTCAATTTTGCAAGAAAAACACAGGAACGAGAATTCCCGTGTTCCAAACATGCTCTAGATTCGAATTTTACAAAACAAAGAGATCCAAACGGCCTCTAATATGAAATCATGTATCAGTTGCCTATTAATAAAGTTGTAAGAGCCACGCTGTATATAAACAAATGTAAATATGGCCTACCACTTCATTTCTGTCACATTATATGAAGGTATTTTGTGTTCATGTCTCATTTTTTCCCCTTATTTCTACTCGCATCCATCCAACTACTCGCATCCACTTGCTATGACTTACCACTGCATTGCATCCTAGATTTCTGTAAGGAGGCCCAAGTGCGTCTCAGCTTTTGGAAGGAGAAGGCCCGTTAAAGGCCCAAGCGCGTAGTAGTCCAAATCTAATCGCCACCGGCCTCCGCGTCTCCCTCCTCCACCGCCAGCCGCCGTGCGCTCTCCCTCTCCGGCTCTTCCTCTCTGTCTGCGACGACTGGGCGGGCTACCGCCGCCGCCGATCTGCGCCAGGTGCCGACGCCTTCGCCGATCTCTTCGCCGGCGAAGCGCACCCACCAGGTATTCCCACCCTCTTCCTCTTCCATGTCTGCTGTGCGAAACCGAGATCCCAAACTCAATCTATTTGGCTATTTGCTTGATTCGTACTTACTGTTGAATCTTTGCAAAATAATTATCGGGTGTAGATGTGTACACCATGTCCCTTTACTAACCAGCCTCCTGATTTGAACTAACAGAGCTATAATCTTCTAACTCTTTGCAAAATTACTAGATCCGCCCAACCCTAAACTCTGCAGGGATGGGCCTGTGGACATTGCTGGAGGGTTTCTTGCTTCTTGCAAATGCGCTGGCGATATTGAATGAAGATCGCTTTCTTGCTCCCAGGGGATGGAGCATGTCTGAAGTATCAGGAAATGGGCAAACGAAGTCGTTGAAGGGCCAGATCGTGGGGCTTATCTACGCTACTCAATTTCTGAGGATGCCCTTAATTGCTCTCAATGTTCTTATCATCGTTGTGAAATTGGTGTCTGGCTGAGTTTGTAATGGATTGGTATCTGTTCCACCTCTATGTAAAAGTTAAGAGATCCTAAAGTTAATTGTACTCAAGGTTGCTTTGAATATGTTGTCCTGCTGACTCTAATGTGGATTTCTGTAATTTTTCTGGTAAATTAATTTGGACAGAAATTCTTTGTCGATGTTCATATTATCAGATCAGAGTATCTGTTGTGTACCAGTGTTATCAATTTGTTTGAAACAGGCACTTTATGGGGGCATTTTTCTTTTGTATATTATGAATCCAAGATCTATTTGCTGCTGCTTTTTTCTGTGTTGTGATTGCTTCCTCACCATTGTATGCTTATATTGCTGTTCCACGGTTGGGTACTGCTTCTGGCTAGAGGCATTTGTCTTGTGAGGTTAAGTGCTGATAAAAACCATTGCAGATCCCTTTGTTTGGATTGGAATTCTTGGTCCAACCTGGTGTCAATTATAGATGGTGTCTCAACTTGATCACCATCTGTTATTCACACCAAATGCTGGCAGTAGCATTTTCAATACTACAGATGCTTGCTAAGCCTTTTGATGAGCTTGTGCAGAGAAATTTTTGTTTAAATTACTCTGACTGCATCATGGATCTCGAACAGGCTGCGTCCTACTGCTCATCTAACTGCATTTATCTCAACGAGGAAAAACAAAATCCTGAAGACAGCATGTGAGGTCCTTGATGTTTTTACCAACTGCCAAGCCACCATTTTCAGTCTTGACACTACTAAGCTGCTAACACAAATTTATGATTTGATATGCATTCTGTGGTTGCAGGTACAGAAGACGTTTTAGGCTGCAGGATATGTATTTGACAAAGAGGGAAAGATGGGGAGCTAGATTCAGAGTTTAGTTGATATTCATCATGCCTTCTCATACATTAGCATTCGTTTTCCACAGTTTTATAGTTTCTGGGCAAAAATGGAGTTTTGTGCCTGAGTTCTTTCTAGCTCTGCATTACTTCCTCTTGTCTGAGATAATTCTTTAATGATCCACACATCACAAGGCCATTCATTCTACTGTTTGCTCTGCTTCATTCAGAAGTATATGCTTCATGGGTTTTATGATCTGCAGCATCAGCATTGCACTTTTTTTTGGGGGGACTAATCAATTTTGTATTCCTGTATAGGCTGCTAGTGTGTTAGCTAAATTTAACCACATTTTCATTATTCTTTTATCGAGGCTGATCTGCAGGCCTATTCTAATGTGGTTTGAGCCGCATGCAGGCAGGTTGACAGCTTGACATGAAGGCAGGGCAGTTTGTCTCGGTTCCATTCAGAACAGTACTTGCGACAAGGAGCATTCAGTATAAAAAATCAAAAGTTTGTTTGTTTTTACACTTAGCTTCTTTGTCTTTGTGCAATTTATTTATTTATAAACTGATTTTCTATTCTATTCCTGAAACTTGGTGGATGGTTCCTTTTTAACCTAAATGGATGTAATTTCTTTATTGTCTATCTGGTGTTGCCTGTCATGTAACTAGTGTTGACTGTCTGGTGGAACCGTGGAAGCAATGCTTGTTTTCTGGAAATATTGCAGCCCGTGGATTCTGCTGGTTTGGTCATAAATGAATTGGCCCGTGGGTTCAAAAAGATCGTTTCAAGGATCGTGTAGCAAATCAGTTGAGGTTAGCATCTTCCTAAATCTCTTTTCAATCCTTGATTTTTAGCACGATGAGAAAAAAACTCTCTCCAACAACTCCTAATCCCTCCTCCTAAAATTTAGGTACTTGGTAAATTTGTTCCCATTTCGCGTAACTTTGTGCGTAAGTCTGGTCGCGCGGATACAAGTTCTTACCCGACGTCTATTCCTTTGTTTCGTATTGTGTGGATGGTGCTGCACTGGGCTGCTGGGCACACAGATCTTTAGACACAACGTACCTGCTGGTTGCTGCCGATTCTTGTTGCCTGCTTGCTTATCTGCCTGCATATATGTTGATGGTACTCAACCTTAATGGGCGGCAAACAGAGCAGGCCAGCGGCAGCAGCATAGGTACACGCGAGCACGAAAACTTTTGCATGGAAAAAAAGAACCGCAAAAAAAATCCAAATGGAACAAAATTTTAATTTTTTAGGAGTGGAGTATTAGGTACTGTTGGAGATAAGCTTCGCTTTTTCTCCTAATATCTTTTTAGGAGTTGAAAAACATAGTGTTTTAGGAGCAAAATTTAGAAAACTCTTGGAGATGCTCTAATTGCAAAGGGCTGGAGCAGGGGTTGGGCTCGATCCTGATCCACTACCAGACAGTAACCCGCTCTGGTTTGTCGAAGATATCCTCGATCCATTTCTTGAGCGAGGTAGCATATCCGGCCAGCGTGGTGCCTATCGGATGTCGCCATGTCGTCCTACCCTATGTGCGCCCAGTAGCCAATAGGTCCTTGTCGTGTAAACAGTGACAGGCAGAGACTTTGGCCATTCCACTGTACAGGTGAAATGGCAGCGTCGCACGGCCTACCACACACTAGATTAGATAAAAGTTGTGTTGCAAATAGAGTGGCAGCTAGCTGCTTCTGCGAGAGCGAAAGGCCAGCTCTTAGAAAATGCTGACACTTACAGATAGAACGGCTAGATGGGCCTGGTGTCCTTTTCATTCCTTCTAGGCTTCTAGCGAAACCGCTGGCTCCGTTTGGGACGAAAGCTGTGTTGCAAGTAGATTGGCTCACACAGTCCACAGCTCATTTAGGAGTCAAGGAGCCGGTTTGATTTGTGCCCAAAAGAGTACTGAGCTGTTGTGAGCTATTTTTTTTTTCCAAACATCTTTTTCCAAAACAGTTTCACCCATAAAGTTGTTTTATTCCCCCTCTCACAAAACCATAAGCTGAGATGAAGCTGAAAAAAGTAGTTTTTCACAGCTTACATTTTTCCAACCATGCATAAAGTTGTTGGTGAAGCTGTTTTACCAAACACTTTTTCCAAAATAGCTCAGCTTCACCTATTAAGTTGCTCGTAAAACTATTTTGTAAAAAAAACAGCTTCACTAGTGAAATTGACCTGTACCAAACATGATCTTATTATTACTAATTGGTATCCTCAAGATAAGCCTTGGTATGAAGCAACATAGTCATGCTGCGGTCAAATTGTCGATTTTGTTTCGAAAAAGATGACATATGCTTTGAAGTTTTGAACAACCTGAACTTCTTAAGCACGTGGCAACGGACAAAGAGGGGGGGGGGGGGGGGGCGGGGCTTGTGCGGTTTTCCAGGAAAGAAGTCGGTCGCTTGGGTAGCAGGATTAGGTTTCTAGATGGGCTCAGGCTTCCGGCCCATGGTTTGCTGTTTATGTTTTTCTCGTCACTGGCCCACCGTCTGCGTCATCACATACCCACTTTTGAATTATTTTCTCTTGCTTTCATACTACGTCGAGCAAGCATGGCACGGAACGTGTTAAATGCATGTGACGACTAGGCAAACAATATGTATGGCCTCTCTTTCTTTTCCTTTCTCTTTACTCGACTCGATGTGGGTAATCAGTAGAGCGAGGCATACGTACTATGTACACACACACACCCTCCGGTATTTGCTGCCGTTTTGACCAAGTTTAAGCCAAACTTTCAAACCCCTGATTGCCAAAGCCTTTTAAAGTTTATTTTAGGAGCTTGTTGGTCACATGTACGCATGCATAGATCTATCTTTAAATGTGCCTTCATGTAGTATGTTTTAGGGATCAAAACTGTGTTTTAGAGATTATGCTGTTGTCCAAAACGAAGTATTTTTCAGACTATTGGGAGCAAAATGTCCTGCCACTACAGCAGATTCATTCTTTGCCGAGTGCTGGCAGCACTCGGCAAAGAGCCTTTTGCACTCGGCGAAGCCCGCCGAGTGCCGCACTCGGCAAAGAGCACTAGACAAAGAAAATGTCGGCAAAGGGCTCTTTGCCGAGTGCCAAATATCGGGCACTCGGCGAAGGCTTTGTTGAGTGCTGACATATTTGACACTCGGCAAAGAAAAAACGAAAAAAATCCAAAAAATAGAGAAAAACTTTTATTAAATAGGGGGAGGGGCCCACTAGGCAGTGCCCACCCGTTTCCCTCGAAATCGCAAGTCCTGGTAGGTTCGCGCGGAGCCTCCTCTACCACTGCACTACACACATATGTTTCATCTTCATTTCGGTTACCTATATATTATACTAAACTGAGTGTAACTTGCTTATTTGAGGCCCTAAACGAATTCAAATGAAAAAGTTGTCAACTACAAAGTTTTCTAACTTTTTGAGATCTACAACTTTTATTTTGGTAGTTTTTCCATCTGAGGTCGTTTATAAAAATTTAAATTTCAAATTTGACAATTTGAAACGTAATTTTCGTTGACAAAATGATTTCAAATCAAAAGGTTGTCAACACCAAAGTTTTATAACTTTTTGACATCTATAACTTTCATTTTGGTCATTTCTCCATCTGAGGTATTTTAAAAAATTCAAATTTTAATTTTTTCAAATTCGAACGCAGTTTTGCATAACTAGATGACTTCAAATTAAAAAGTTATCAACTACAAACTTTCATAACTTATCAAGATCTACAAAGTTTATTTTAGTTGTTTGACCATTTGTGCATCCGACATTGTGGTTCTAATATTATTCACAAACATTATATATCGCTCTTGTAGTTTTATAAACTACCGGAGAGATATATAAGATTTGTGAACGAATTTATTTTAAGTTTGTCAAATGAAGAAATCACCAAAACAAAAATTGTTCATCTTGATAAGATAACCAACTTTGTAGTTAAAAACTTTTTTCATTTGGATTAATTTACTGCTTCAAAATGTAATTTAAAAACTGGCTTTGTCGGGTGTCAAAAAACACTAGGCAAAGAGCTCTTTGCCGAGTGTCAGCCTGGTGGCACTCGGCAAAGACCCGACCACGTGGCACAGTTCGGGGCCACGTGCTTTGCCGAGTGTCACGTGACTGGCACTCGGCAAAGAGCCGCCAGGCTGGCACTCGGCAAAGAGCTCTTTGCCTAGTGCCTTTCTTTGCCGAGTGTCGGACACTCGTCAAAGCATCTTTTGTCTTGTGTTTGCGCTTTGCCGAGTGCCACGTGGCCGGCACTCGGCAAAGAGGCTCTTTGCTCAGTGCCCGAAATTTGGCACTCGGCAAAGTCCCAGGCACTCGGCAAAGCCTAGATTTCCTGTAGTGTGCGTACTTACTAAGCATATTAGCGCTTAAAAACTTGCCACGTAATAATGCTTAAAAACTGATATATCATGCATGAAAACAGTGCAGTAACCATTCAAACCTGGATTCGTGGACGAGTATTACTATATAGTATCGAATCAAACCTGGATTCCTTTCTGTATTTTACAGAGCGCACGTGAGTTGAACTAGTACCGCATCAGTGATTTTACAACTAGTCTCGATTGGCCTCCGCAGCTAGTTTTAAGTGCTAACTTATGCTGACCAAACTTTTCAAAACACACCACCCTGAATAATTCCAGAGAAATTAAATGTGCAGAGAAAACTTCGCAGAACAGCATGGAGTCTGCGGCATGGGCACATGCCATTGTTAACATCTTGACTGTTTCGGCGTTAACACCGAGCAGGTGCATACAAATCTTCTCAAACCGGAGACCAGTTATTCTCATATATGGAGATAATGCAACAAATAATGGTAGCGCAACAGACGGACACTGCTAAGTTGTACTGTCAATGGAGTATGAAACTATACCATGGGTGTTAATCTTTGTACAACAACCGTGAGCGCCCAAAAAAAAAAGAAAAACGTGAACGCAACCGCAGCATTCATGTGATATGTATAAATAAAATTCAAATACTTCATGCATGTCAAACATGCCCATAATTGTGGTCAAAAAAAAACATGCCCATAATTTTTGAGCTCCTCCACAAGTTCCTCATTGACGAACTTAATTAGCATGAATAGTCCTCATATATATTGTTAGGGGAAAGGACCCTCGGCAGAAGCGCCGCTCGAACTGGTGCTCGAAATTAACCCTCGCGCAATGCCTGTTGTCCTTGCGAGGTCCCTCTCCTACTGGGGACCGTTACTCTGACCCCCGGACGCGGGTTCAACCCTCGTCGCTCCGTTGCATTCCATGCAGGTCTAAGTCGACAGTCGCACTGCAGGAAACCCTCGCTGGCCCACAACGCCACCTTCGCTTGGAGCGAAGGTTCAAGCAAGCGGCGAGTGTGCGCTGCCCCGAAGGCGAGCGAAGCCGAAGGTCCGGCGAGCATGGCCGAAGGTCAAAACTTCGTTTTTCTCCCCCGAAGGCGAGTAAAGCCGGAGGTCCGGTAGATGGCGGAGGGGCGCGGGCCCAAGGGCGAGCGCGGCCGAAGGTCAAAACCTCCGCACCTTTCCCCGAAGGTGAACAAGAACCAGGTGGCGGCGCATTGGAGGGTGGCCAATTAGGGTTTCCGCTTCAGCTGTGTATTTACGCTTTTGCCCTTCCTCCCTGCGTGGAGGTGAGGAATCTTCCCTGTACCCTTTTGTAATTTGGCCCGTGCCCCTTGACATTCCCTATAAATACCAAGGGGATGAACAGTGTAAGGGGACGACTTTTTGGGAAATTGAGCACCTTCCGCTTCCGCCTTACCTTCGCTACCGCATCCGACGCTTGGCCGCCTTCGCTCTTCCCCCTGCACAAGTGCGGAGGTGGGGCAAGTGCGTTCCCAACAGTTTGGCGCCGACCGTGGGGAACGGAAGTTTGACATGGCAGGAAACAGAAGAGCTCACCCAGCGAGGGACCAACGTGTAGCCAGAGAGACATCGGCGGTGGTCCCCCCTGCGGAGGAAATCGTGCGACCCTCGGGGGGAGAGAACGTCACCCCGGAACCCCAATCCCTGGGCCCCCAGGTCCGAGTGGCGACACAGCCGCACCCACACACTTCGGGAGAAGGGGAGGGTGAAGAAGAAGAGATGGGCCTCGAAGCCCTTGAAAGGCTCGAGGCTGAGCTGCAAGAGAAGAAGAGGCGCCTCGATCAGCTTGAGAAGCATAACCGATTGCGCTCGATCAGACAGAGGGCCGATGAGGCCAGGGAGCAGCTTCGCCGTATGGAGGAATCCCTCGCCGCGGCAGAAGCCGAAGCCGAAGGCTGGAATGATGAGGAGATTCCCCCGCCGCAAGAGGGGAATGAGGAGCCGAATCAAGATAACCTTCGTTACCATCCACCACCCCCACCACCACCAGTACACCCAGACCCATATCCTGTGAGACACCCAAACTTCCGCCAACTCTACCCAGATGAGAGAGAACAAAACCTTCGCATTCAGCGAAGGCATCAGCAACACCAAATGCCGTACGATCCAAAGTCACCACTCTCCCAAATACTCCAAACCCAGCCCTGGCCACCATGCTATAATCCACAAAACCTACCCCGCTATGATGGACTTTCCGACCCTCGCCAGTTCATCATGAGCTACGAAGCAGCGGTTGCCGCAGCAGGCGGTGATGAATCAACAATGGCAAAATCCTTTGTCATCATTCTGCGAGACATCGCACAAACTTGGAACAGCAACCTTCGCCCCGGAGCTGTGGATTCCTGGGCCACCCTCAGAGACAAGCTGTGTACAAATTTCAAGGGCATCACTCCAGCCCCGTCAAACCCCATCGAGCTGTTCAATTGCAAGCAAGAAGAACGCGAGCCGCTCCAAGATTACTGGCGAAGGTTTATTCAAATCAGAGCAAGGACCCCGGGGATATCTGACGAGGCTGTCATCCTCGCTGCAGTCAGTGGCCTGCGCCCAGGACCATGCTCCTCAAAATTTGCCAGAAAACCGGCAAACTCAATCGAAGAGTTGCATGAAACAATGGAAAGATACTGTAGAGCTGATATGGATTTCAGAGCGAAGTCCGATGCTCGGAGGTCTCAGCAGAGGCCACAGCCGAGGCCTCAACCGAGAGAAAGCAACCTTCGCCAAGAGCAAAGCAACGTCGGTGCGATCAACAAAGCAACAAATTGCGAAGATCAAAGACGGAACGCTCAACCTCCGAGCAACCAAGCCCCGCAGGTTTTGCCACCTCCGCCGAATCAGCGGTACCAGCAGCGAGATCCTGCCAAAATGTATTGTCACTTCTGTGGAATGGGAAAGGGACACACAACAAAGCAATGCGAATGCTTCGCCAAGGGTAAAGAATACCAGGAATCCAGGAAAGCTGCTTCGTCCGACACCCGAACCATCAACCACACCAGGAAACCAAGTTTCCACCCACCAAATCCCCCATACCAGTATACCCCCATAAACTACGGCCTACCTTCGCAACAACCCTCTTACACTCACCACCCACTCTACAACCAAACCCCTTATCAGCCAACCACCACCCCACAACGCCAAAACCCACCTTACACAGTCACATACCCAGCTACCCCCCAAAACCAAATTCCAACAACCTACCAAGCTAGCAACGCTCTGCCACCACCACCGCCAATCCCCGCGTTACCAGCACCACAACCTGTCAAAGCCGAAGCCCCGAGCCAAACGACCATCAACAATCCAACATCAACCTTCGGTGTGATTCTAGCTATCACCGGAGGTTCAAATGAAGACCATGGTAACAAACGGCAGAGGAAGGAACATGCCAGACGAGTCCACCACGTAGCTGTCGAAGGACCCCATAGATTTGGCCGTTGGTCTCATATCCCCATAACCTTCGATTCCAGTGACATGAAGCTGAGAGATTACCCTCACACCGATGCTATGGTGATCGAAACCAACCTCGCTGGGTGGACCGTCACCAAAATACTGGTCGATACAGGAAGCTCCGCTGACATCTTGTTCGCTTCAACCTTCGACAGCATGAAGCTTGATAGAAACCTTCTGCAACCTGCAGACAACCCCCTATACGGCTTCGGTGGTCAACAAGTGAGAGCTATCAGAAAAATTTCTCTGCCCGTCACCTTCGGCGACGAAATCAACTGCAGGACGGAGCATATAACATTTGACGTCGTCGACATGTTCTACCCATACAATGCCATTTTTGGCTGAGGGGTCACAAACGCATTCAATGCGGTCATCCATCCCGCCTACCTATGCATGAAACTTCCCGCTCCGAAGGGTGTGGTCGCAGTATTTGGGGACCAGGACATTGCAAGGACAGCTGAAGGGAACGTAGCCCCGGGGCAACGTAATGTACACAATTTGTCAAAACCTCAAACCCCCAGTATCAGCGTCGAGGGCGAGGTCTGCAATGACAGAGTGAAGGCAGCGCCAAAGGAGGAAACCAAACAAGTCCAACTCTTCGAGGGTAATGCCGAAAGAAAGGTGATCATCTCAGCCAATCTAGGCCCTCAATCAGAAGGCAACCTCGTCACCTTCCTCAGAGAAAATTCCGACACCTTCGCTTGGTCCGCAGAAGACCTAAAAGGAGTCAACAAATCAATGATCGAGCATAGCCTGAACATCAAAACAGGCTATCGCCCAATCAAACAAAAGCTTCGCAAGATGTCAGAAGAAAGAAAGGAGGCAGCCAAGGCCGAGGTAAAAAGGCTTCTGGATGCAGGCGTCATTCGCCCAGTCAGATACCCAACTTGGCTCTCAAATGTGGTCCTAGTCCAAAAGAAGAACAAAAAATGGCGAATGTGCGTCGATTTCACTTGCTTGAACAAAGCTTGTCCGAAGGATGACTTCCCCCTCCCAAACATAAGCACCCTGGTCGACAGAGCGGCAGGTTGCCAAATGCTATCCCTCCTTGACTGCTTCTCAGGCTATCACCAGATCTGGATGAATGAAGAGGACGAAGAAAAAACAAGCTTCATCACACCTTCGGGCACCTTTTGCTTCCGAAGGATGGCAGAAGGTTTGAAAAATGCAGGCTCAACCTTCGCTCGCATGACCTCTAAAGTTTTCAAGGATGAGCATGTTGTCTCCGCCTATGTCGACGACCTAGTCGTCCAGAGTGAACTAAAAGAGAACCACATACCAGACTTATTGAGGGTATTCAGCAACCTCCGGTCCGCCGGACTGAAACTAAACCCAGAAAAATGTGTTTTCGGGGTAAGCGAAGGTAAATTGCTAGGTTGCATCGTCTCAGCCAGAGGAATCGAAGCCAACCCTGAGAAGATTGATGCCATCATGAACATGGAACCTCCGACGACCAAGAAAGCAGCTCAGCGTCTGACCGGTCGTTTGGCAGCACTTAGCAGATTCATCTCAAGATCCGCAGAGCGAGGGTTACCCTTCTTTGAAACACTCAGAAGCAACGCTCCATTCAATTGGGGGTCCCCAGCAGCAAAAGGCCTTCGAGGAGTTGAAAAAGTATCTGACCAGCTTGACTGCACTGACCAGCCCAAGCAAGGGAGACTTATTGTTACTCTACGTCGCAGCTTCGCCACACGCAGCAAGCGCAGTCCTCATCAAGGAGCTCCGCGAAAACAACAAAACCAGACAAGCTCCAATCTACTATGTTTCAGAAACCCTCGAAGGCCCAAAGAGAAATTATTCGGAGCTTGAGAAAATAGCATACGCCGTCGTCATGGCATCAAGAAAGCTCAAGCACTATTTCCAGGCGCACGAGATCCATGTACCTTCGACGTACCCTCTCGAGAACATTTTCAAAAACAACGAAGCAGTTGGAAGAATAGCAAAATGGGCAGTCGAGCTTAACAGTTACGCTGTGACCTTCGTCGGCAGAACAGCGATCAAATCACAAGTGCTGGCCGATTTCATAGCAGAATGGACACCCGACCCTCGCCCCGGTGAGCCGCATCAAGAACAGTTTTGGATCGTTTACGTCGACGGAGCTTGGGGTGCAACTGGGGCCGGTGCCTCGGCCATCCTACTCTCGCCTTCCGGATCGAAGCTGAGATACGCAAGAAGGCTTGACTTCAAGTGCACAAACAACTCCGCTGAATACGAGGCTGTGATCCTGGCACTCTCAAGGCTGCGATCGTTATCAGTCCGAAGGGCACTTATCAACACAGACTCTCAAGTCATCGCGGGGCACATTGAAAAGAATTACAAAGCAAAAGATCCAGAGCTTCAAAAGTATTTTCAATATGTCCGAAGGTTAGAATCTTTCTTCCTCGGCATAACCGTAAAAGCAATATCGAGGACTGAAAACAGCGAAGCAGATTGCTTAGCCAAAGCAGCCGCGCAGCAGCTACAGCTCCCTCCAGACGTGTTCTACGAGGTTTCCACTCGGTCAGCCTTCGAAGCTTCCGAAATCAGCATCAAGCTGATCAGCGCAATTCAGTGCGAGGATTGGAGAGCACCTATCATGGCCTACATCAAAGGACTCCATGAACCCAGCTCCAAAGAAGAAGAGAACAGACTAAAGCAAAGAGTGCGAGGGTACAAGATTGTGGATAACACCCTATTCAAAGCTTCGGTAACCTCACCTTGGCTCAAGTGCGTGTCACAGTCCGAAGGTAACGACATTCTCAAACTCATCCACGAAGGTATATGTGGTTCACACAATGGCCCGAGGGCACTAGTAGGAAAGGCTTTCCGGCAAGGTTTCTACTGGCCAACTGCGCTGAGAGATGCTGAAACCATCGTCAAGAAGTGCGAAGGTTGTCAACTGACAGCAAAAAACCAAAACACCCCAGGAGCTCCCACAACCCTCATATGCCCAACCTGGCCTCTGCAAAGGTGGGCAATGGATCTCATGGGCCCACTACCGACGGCTCCGGGGAACCTTCGCTATGCGGTGGTAGCCGTGGAATATTTCACCAAATGGACCGAAACAAGACCGCTGTCCTCCATAACCTCCCTTGCAGTAAAAAAGTTTTTCTGGCAGCAGATAGTTTGTCGCTTCGGAGTCCCCCAACATCTAACCGTCGACAACGGCACCCAGTTTGACAGCGAGGTTTTCAAAGAATTCTGTGCACAAATCGGAACAATTCTATGCTTCACCTCAGTCCGACACCCGCAGTCCAACGGTCTAGTCGAAAGAGCCAACGCAACAATCTTCCAATCCATATCCAAAAAGTTGCAAGGCAGACCCAAAGGCAAATGGGCAGACGAGCTAACTTCAGTCACCTGGTCTCACAATACCTCCGAATGCAGAGCAACCAAATTCACACCCTTCAAACTTTTGTTCGGCGAAGAAGCCGTGTTACCAGAGGAGCTAAAATACGTTTCACTGAGAACAACCCTCGCAAATGATGAGCCAGCCAAGCTAACTGACAAAGACTTGCTAGAAGAAACAAGATGCAGCGCAGTTCACAACCTTCGCAAGTATCAGGAAGAGACCAAAAAATGGAGAGATAAAAAGGTCAGAATCAAAAACCTGCAGAAGGGTGACCTCGTCCTCATCCGTAAACAAAACGCCAGCATGGCCGGAAAGTTCCAGCCTAAGTGGACAGGCCCGTTCCTTATCGCAGAATTCAATCGTCCAGGCTCTTTCCACCTCTCCGACAGCGAAGGTAACATCCTACCACACACCTGGAACATTGACGACCTTCGCAAATTCTACCCATAGCGGAGCCTTAGCGAGCCCTCGCGTTATGTAATCTTTGTCACATACTATGTTATCTACACTCATGTACTTGACAAGAACAGGAGCTGCACTCTTTTTCCTTACGAAGGGGCGTAAGGTTTTTTAATGAGGCAGTATCCAAAGCATTAATACAGGCTAGAACCCCCAAAAAGTAAAATCTCCAACCCTCTACTCCCAAACATCGAAAAAGCGGATCTCTTTCAAGAGCGCTACATTCGATGAAAACCTGCTAAGATTGCTTCGAAAAACATTCCTTTTCTTTTCAAAGCAAACTTCACCTCCGCCTAAGATAAGGGGAGGAAAGTCGAGCACCCTGGCACAAACGACAGGGGCTCGCAAAAAGCAAACTTCACCTCCGCCTAAGATAAGGGGAGGAAAGTCGAGCACCCTGGCACAAACGACAGGGGCTCGCAAAAAGCAAACTTCACCTCCGCCTAAGATAAGGGGAGGAAAGTCGAGCACCCTGGCACAAACGACAGGGGCTCGCAAAAAGCAAACTCACCTCCGCCTAAGATAAGGGGAGGAAAGTCGAGCACCCTGGCACAAACGACAGGGGCTCGCAAAAAGCAAACTCACCTCCGCCTAAGATAAGGGAAGGAAAGTCGAGCACCCTGGCACAAACGACAGGGGCCCGCAAAAAGCAAACTCACCTCCGCCTAACATAAGGGGAGGAAAGTCGAGCACCCTGGCACAAATGACAGGGGCTCGCAAAAAGCAAACTTCACCTCCGCCTAAAATAAAGGGAGGCGCGAAGTCCAAAAACGTCAAGCACCCCCGCAAAGCACAACAGAAGCTCATCACGAGAGCAAATGCGCGAGCCTCGCTAAAAGAAAAAGGGGGCGTCGCTGTTTTTTCAAAACAAGCTCACGAGAGCAAATGCGCGAGCCTCGCTAAAAGAAAAAGGGGGCGTCGCTGTTTTTTCAAAACAAGCTCACAAGAGCAAATGCGCGAGCCTCGCTAAAAGAAAAAGGGGGCGTCGCTATTTTTTTGAAAACAAGCTCACGAGAGCAAATGCGCGAGCCTCGCTAAAAGAAAAAGGGGGCGTCGCTGTTTTTTCAAAACAAGCTCACGAGAGCAAATGCGCGAGCCTCGCTAAAAGAAAAAGGGGGCATCGCTGTTTTTTCAAAACAAGCTCACGAGAGCAAATGCGCGAGCCTCGCTAAAAGAAAAAGGGGGCGTCGCTGTTTTTTCAAAACAAGCTCACGAGAGCAAATGCGCGAGCCTCGCTAACAGAAAAAGGGGGCGTCGCTGTTTTTTCAAAACAAGCTCACGAGAGCAAATGCGCGAGCCTCGCTAAAAGAAAAAGGGGGCGTCACTGTTAAACAATATAAGAAACGTTAAATAGCGCAGCAAACAGGGCACACAACCCATACATCTTTCCCATGCTATTACAAAGTAACGACACAACAACAAACATATCCGAAAAATAAAAAATTCTTTACAAGGAACCATCGCTCCCCTCAATCAACATCAAATCACCGAAACCTTCGGCCTCCTCCTCAAACCCCCCCCTCCACCGGAACCAGGGGTCCCCACAACAAAGGAGCTGCAGGGACAATTGGCAGCTCCCCGGGTAAAACCCTCGCCCTATACATGTATCTATGCCCCGTCTCACTAACCTCCGAAGGTTCTTCCTTCGGAATCAAAAGCGCCCCATCCGAACCAATTTCAAGCTCTCTTTGCCCGAACAAGTATTCTAAAGCTGCGTTCTCGTCAATATCATCATCACCGCCAGCTTGCGAGGTCGAAGAAGAGCCAAACAAATAACGATCGGCTTGACGGTCTGTATAGTCTGCTTCGCGCCAGAATCGACTCGACCTACTATTTTTTAAATCATACCTCCGCACCTTTGACCACCAAAAACGTTCAAAGGAAAGCGAATGATATTTAAACCTAGCGCGAGCCCACGATTCACCAGTTATAAACACATCTTGGTAGTTCAACATCAGCGGAGTCACGTCGAATACGTCTAGCACGGTTCCGTCAGGAACCTGCATGTTGCACAAAAATACGAGATGTCTCAGCCTCGTCAAGTCTTTACAAACAACCACAATTTCTACAAAAAGGCCTCCCTCGCCCCAACAATCCCGAGGTTCACACCTGACCACTTTCCCTATGAGCACCACCCGCAGCTCCGCTGTCGATAGCCCCTGAACCTTCGCCAACAGCGACGGTCGAGGCTTCAGCAGGCGTCTCCTCCGCCGCAGATCTTTCCACGGCAGCCTCGACGGTCGAAGCAGGCCCCTCTTCCGTCGCGGTCTTTTCCACGATGACCTCTTCAATGCTCGGGACGTCCCCAGTCAACGCCTCGATCTCGGCGAGCGTAACCCCCGCAACATTCAACTCAGGGGCGGCTTCGGAGCCATCGACCGCTGCAACTTCTGTGGGCGGCGAGGGCAACACATCTTGTCGAGCCTACAAGCAAAACCAAAAGCAAACCTCGCCAAGATCAATAATACTCCCTATGAAACAGGTCAACAAAATCAAGAAGTCCGAATAAGTGTGCAAACCTGACGCGTAGCCTCGGCAGCTTCCTCGAAGGCGAGAGCTCGGCCACCGCCAGAGATCCAAAACTTGCGGAGCAGGCGCATCGCGCAGTTCCGAACTTCAGAATCGTCAACCTTCATGCGGCGAACCTCTTCCACCGACGGAAAGGCATGGTTCGGCCTCTTGACTCTGCGAAGGTGATCACAACCAGCCAGCCGAAGCATGCTCGCCATCGCCAAAGCCCCGGCGTAGCCACCAAAATCGGCCGCATTGGCAACTAACGAGCTAAATACATCAAGCTCATTGCCCAGCCAGCCCTCGAAGGCCTCCGCGTCAGCTGCAAGCAACGGCTCTCCGGCAGAGCCTCCAGCCTCGGTCAGACAACAATCAACCTTACGCTTGACATTCTCCATACTTTTCCGCCAGGATTTGCCCAAATCCACCAAGCGACCCTCGATAACGGCCAGCGCCTTGTCCTTCGCCTTTCCCTCGGCAATCAAATCAACATTACGCTTCGCCAGCTCAACTGCCTCCTCACGAGCCTTCGCGGCCTCCTCCGAAGCTTTCTTCAGTTCAATTTCTTTATTTTCCAAGCCTCGCGCAAGTCTGCTATTCTCCTTCTCAAGCTCGTCAAGCTGGCTTCTCATAAATTCCATGTCGGAGCCAACCTTCCGCCTTGCCGCATGGTTCAAAAGCATTAGCTCCGCCAGCTTAACGTCCACGTCGGCAAAGGTATCACCAACCGCCTGGTCCGCAAGTCGAACCTCCGCCTCCGGCACACAAATGCGGCCGAAGATTCGGCCTAAAAAACGCCTTTCCTCCGGGCCACACTGCAAGTGACATTCCCGAAGGTCCGGACTAGTAAACAGCTCCGTCGCCGGATCAGAAATCCCAAGCCTCTTAGCATACTCCGGAAGGCTCGACCGATTCGCCTCGCCAAACGGTCTCTTTCCCCGGACCCGGTTGGACTCAAGTTCTCCACCAAACTCCACACCCTCTACCCACAGATGCGAGCCCGCAAAGCTGGAAATCGACCCTCGTCGAGGGCTGCCTGGCTCAACGTCTTGTGCGATGTCGACCGCGCTCTGGTCAACCATCGCATCAGCACTCAGCGAGGCTGCACCTCCGATAGACACATCTTCATCGGTGTCATGACCCTCGCTGGAGCTCTCGCTGCTTTCCTCGGACGAACCCTCGTCCGTCTCCCCCTCCTTTCCAGTTTTCTCCTCCCCCACCCCATCATCATCAGACCGATCCTCGTCGCACGACATCTGAATTAAAGCGCTGATCCCCCCAACGCGAGGCACGCGCCCCCCAACTATAACGGCACCCCGGCCGCTTGGAGCTACGGCCGAGGAGGAAGAAGTGCCGGCAACACCAAAACCAGCAGCGACCTTCGTCGCAAGCACCTTCGCTCGGCCGCCAACGCCGCCACGGCCACGGCCACGACCTCTCTTCGGCCGCGACACAAAATCCCCCCCCCCCTCGGTGGCGGCACGTTTCCTTTTCTTCGGCGCGTCATCGCTCGAAGGGGCGGGCCAGTCCTTGTACCGGATCCCAAGAATGTCAAACATCCTGTTCACTCGACCTCCGCTACCCACCGAGCTGTGGATAGCCTTCACCTCCAATATGGATAATTTCCCAACAAGCTCTTCAGCCCACTGCTGAACCCGCTTGTAAACAGCTTCGTTCCCATCCTCGCGCCTCGGAAACTTTGCAAGAACTTTTTCCCAAACCTTGTTCAAATCAACTATCGGTTTCTTCAAACCCTTAGCCTCATACTTGGGGTCCTCCCCGACTCCAAACCATTTTTGCCTTCGGCTAAGGGGCCACACCTTCGCACAACAATATTCTTCGACCAAGTCGCGGGCGCACTGAGAGCGCGCCACAACCCTCAAGCAATCAACCGCAGCATGAGCCTCGGCGCTCATCTTGGCCTCGGCGCCGACATCTCCGAGAAGCGGAAGCTCGCCGCAAAGCTCGACGTCGCCACTAAGCTTGTAGTAAAACCAAGATTCTTGCCATCCGCTGCTCCACTTATTCTTCTGGGCCTGCACCGGCACCTCCGACCCAGCGCGATAGCAGAATGTGTACACAACAAACTGTCCAAGACGAGTGTTACCTTCGCCACAATCCATCTTGCGGGGCTGCATGTGCACACGATGAGTGCGTATAAAACCCTCGACGTGTGGAGCGGTGCCCTGAGAACGGCATGCCCACACGTACACTGACATCTTCGTAAAACAAGAAGGCGTCAACTGATGAAATTTCAGGTTGAACCTTCGAAGAACGGAGGTCACAAAGGAAATCACCGGAAAGCGAAGGCCAGCCGAAAAAAATTCTTCAAAGACCACAACCTCATCCGCCTCTGGCTTCGGAACGGTCTCCCCACTACTGGTCCTCGCCTTGCCTTCCTCAATCCAGCCCCACCTCACATAAGATGCAATCTCACTGGCGCAAACCCGGCTAAGACCAAACTCGAAGGTAACCCCATCATCCGCGACGGCGGGAGAACCAGCCCGAGCAGTCTGCTTCAATCTGGCCATCCCTTCAACTACCAAAAACTATCAAAAAAACCTTCGCACACAAATATGTTCGCCAATGCCCGTCCAAACCCTCGCACGCAAGCTAAAACAAACCTTCGCTACAAGCAAATCGCAACAGCAGGACGACTATAGTAGAGGACACAATCAAAACTCTTCACCCGCTCTTTCTATTTATAGGCCGGGAGACGAGCCCCTCACCCCACGAAATCGGCACGACAACCGAAAAACGCGGCGCAAAAAACGAAACAGGCTTCAATAGTACAAACAACACCACAACGGCCCAGCCCAAAGCAGTCGCGGGCGTCGCTGCCGAGGGTCCCATTTATTGTCCCCATTGAAAGGCGCTGCTTGGGCCTAAACACGGTTTCTTTTTTAGATCCAAGACAACGAGGGGCTACTGTTGGGGGAAAGGACCCTCGGCAGAAGCGCCGCTCGAACTGGTGCTCGAAATTAACCCTCGCGCAATGCCTGTTGTCCTTGCGAGGTCCCTCTCCTACTGGGGACCGTTACTCTGACCCCCGGACGCGGGTTCAACCCTCGTCGCTCCGTTGCATTCCATGAAGGTCTAAGTCGATAGTCGCACTGCAGGAAACCCTCGCTGGCCCACAACGCCACCTTCGCTTGGAGCGAAGGTTCAAGCAAGCGGCGAGTGTGCGCTGCCCCGAAGGCGAGCGAAGCCGAAGGTCCGGCGAGCATGGCCGAAGGTCAAAACTTCGTTTTTCTCCCCCGAAGGCGAGTAAAGCCGGAGGTCCGGTAGATGGCGGAGGGGCGCGGGCCCAAGGGCGAGCGCGGCCGAAGGTCAAAACCTCCGCACCTTTCCCCGAAGGTGAACAAGAACCAGGTGGCGGCGCATTGGAGGGTGGCCAATTAGGGTTTCCGCTTCAGCTGTGTATTTACGCTTTTGCCCTTCCTCCCTGCGTGGAGGTGAGGAATCTTCCCTGTACCCTTTTGTAATTTGGCCCGTGCCCCTTGACATTCCCTATAAATACCAAGGGATGAACAGTGTAAGGGGACGACTTTTTGGGAAATTGAGCACCTTCCGCTTCCGCCTTACCTTCGCTACCGCATCCGACGCTTGGCCGCCTTCGCTCTTCCCCTGCACAAGTGCGGAGGTGGGGCAAGTGCGTTCCCAACATATATGAAAGATCAGATGAAAATGAGAAAAATATAGAAGAAGAAATATGGCAAGCAAGCTAGGCAGACAGATTGTTCTTTTTCAATTTCGTCGATCTACACTACTTCCTTTCCAAAGATGGGCAGCACATTTACAAAATCAAAAAAAACTTGTATGATCATCACTTACAATTACATTAGGCGTGTACGGTGTAGAACTGGCCTATATATACAAACTAAAGAAAGCAGCAGGACATGCAGCATGCAGCATGCAGCTCAGCTCGCTGGCCTAGCTAGGGAAGCTGAAGTGGAGTAGGAGGAGCCATGGGGCGACGCCTCCACAGGTTGACCTCCTTCCTGGGCTCCGAGGCTACCACCCCGCCGCCGAGCACCAGCGGCGCCGAATGCGCGACGAACCCGTCGTCGTCCTCGTCGCTGTCATGGGCCCTCCTCTCCTCCTCCTCCTCCCGCCAGTCGAAGTCCTGAAACGCGGCGCGCCCGCTCGCGAACCGCTTCATCTGGCCGAGACTCGCCTGTGCCGGTGGCGCCCCGTCGTCGCTCTCTTTCCCGTGATTGATGACAAGGCCGTCGTCTTTGGACGACGACGCCCTTGATGTTGATGATGACCGAGGACGCGACCTGCTGCGCCGGAAGAAGGACATCCGCTTGACGAGCGGCGAGCGCTTGGTGGTGGTGGTGGGGGGCCGCGGCGGGAGCGGGCAGGCGCCGCCGTTCTTGCCGCAGGGGTTGACCTTCTTCTGGCGCCTGGAGCTGCTCCGCTTGATCTGGCCGATGCAGGACACCTTGGGCGACGACGGCTCGGGCGTCACGTACCCGGACGACCGCTTCCTCCTGCCGCGGGCCTCCGGCGGGACGATGGAGACGATGGGGCCCGAGAAGGCGTTGCGGTGGTTGAAGGAGGACCTCCTGCCGCCGCTAAAGCCGCTGGACGGGAAGGTGGAGGAGAAGGAGGCGACGGTGGACTTGAGGAAGGAGGCCAGCCCGCCGGCGGCGGTGAAGCTCCTTGACCTCGCGTGCTGCTTCTTCTGCTTCTTCTCCATGGAACGAACGAACGGACGAACTGAACGAACTTCTTCTTGTTGCTCGCCTCGCGCTGGAGCTTGCGTAGCTAGAATTATTCTTGGCTGCTGAGACCTGGAACTCGCGAGGCCGGTGGATGCCTTTTGCGTATGGATCAGTATCTCCTCGGCCGCTGGACGCTGGTTGCTTCTCCTTGTCGATCTCGAGAGGGGCTGTATATAGTACGGCTTCAACTCCCAAGGTTTGGTGACTCGGATGGGGGCTCGGGGTCGGGGAGCTGCTTGCTAGGAGACGAGTGAGTCGCGTGTGGTGGCGCGGTCAAACAGAGAAGGAGTAGCCGGCCGGCGTTGGATCGGATCGGATCGGATCGCGCGAGAGCTGACGGTGGCGGGTGGTGCTACTACTCATTAATCTCGCGGTGGAACGGCCAGCACCAGAGCACGGGCAGCACACAACGGGCCTCGCGTTGAAGCGGTTTTTCTGTGACTCGTCTCGCGCCTCGCGACCGGGTACGTGCGACCTGTGGTTGCAGCGGCCGAAATTCCGCGGGCGGAAGGCAGGGCCCCTGTCCATGTCCACAGCGGTTGGTGCCAGACGGCCAGTGCGCGTACCCACGGGCGCGACGCGGTTGGTGCGATGCGGCGCGAACGGCGGTTTCCTCCCCTCGCGCCCTGGGTGCCGGTGCGCGCGAAGCGTGTCAGCGTGTGGTCGGCAGCGGTGCAGGAGGATCCCGGCGACGCCTTTGCTCTGCTGGCGTAGTGGCGGCGTGGTACAGTGACCGCGGTTTTCGAGTGTTCACATTTGCCGGCTACTAGCAGCGACTACGAGTAAAATGAGAAAGGCGACGGGTCGATAAAAGATGGGGGAAAGCTTCGCCATGGCCACACCACACTGTTACCACTAACTAGATTGCACTAGTACATAACGATACAGTACAGGCGGTTGTTTGTGAACCGGCTGTGGAAAGTATTTTCACAGGCGGGTCTCCGTTGAAAAAAGGATTTTAAATATGGTGAGGACCTCATCGCCCAACGCCCGCCCGTCTCCGTCGCAAGTCGCGGCATTTTTCGCGCAAAATCCGCGGCTAACGCGGCCGGTGGGATTCGAACTCACGACCTCGCCCTCGCGCGGAGGCTACTCTACCACTACACCACACGCTCACATGTGTTCAAATACCACTTCGGTTCCCCACATATTATACAAATCCGAGTATAATTTGCTTGTTTGAGGTTCTAAACGATTTCAAATCAAAAAATTGTCAACTACAAAGTTTCATAACTTTTCGAGACGAACAACTTTTGTATTGGTCATTTCTCCATCCGAGGTCGTTTACAAAATTTGAATTTCAAATTTGAGACCATTCAAACATATTTTTCGATGACAAGATGACTTCAAATTAAAAAGTTGTAATTTATAAAGTTTCATAACTTTTTGAGACGAACAACTTTTATTTTGGGTGTTTTCTCATCCGAGATAGTTTGAAAAAATCAAATTTTAAAAAACACATCTATTTCTACTGGCGGTTGTCTTAACGAACCGCCTGTAGAAATGGATTTCTACAGGCGGTTCGTTAAGACAACTGCCTGTAGAAATAAGACATTTCTACAGACGGTTGTCTTAACAAACCGCCTGTAGAAATCCATTTCTATAGGCGGTTCTAGACTTGAGGTCCACCGGTTCATTTCTACAGGCGCGTGGTAACTCAAACCGCCAGTAAAAAAAAATTGAGGCGCTAGGAAAAATCATCATTCTACTAGTGTTGATTCTTTCTTTATGTGTATATATATACTATAAGTAACGAAAATAATGGCGCAAATTGACCGAGTGAACTGAAGCCCATCATCCATCCACCAAACACGCCGTTTGCATTTCCCAATCGTGCGTAAATTAAGACACAGTCCTATGTTACTAGTTAAATAGAGTAATATATATTCTACCGTCCAGTTTATTGTTGGAAAAACATTCGCACTACCACCTATGAACAGCCAGCCAGCAAGGCCGTCGTCGTGTACGGACCCGGCAATAATTCTGAATTTTAATGGAGAAGATTGACCGTGAGCAGAAGAAAAACGATGAGCGGAATTGATCGACGAAAGACCTGCAGCTAATATTAGCTATCCCTGTCGGGATAGACGTTTCCACTCGTAAAGACTCACATAACGATGATAAGGTATGGTCCACGTCAGCTGCGTGCCTCTGTACTGATCACGCCACCGCTCATCACGCAAAGGGTGTCATGAGTTACATAACATGTCTTCATTCAGAATGGGTGCGCTATGTAGGACCAAAGGATCTAAGTTGAACTTGTATATGTGATCATGTTTAGTTGTCTTTGATATTGGTCCGTTACGAAATAAGATCGTGTTTGGTTGCATGTATCGATCGAAGTTCTAGGCGTCTGACATATGGGCCCTGCATCCTGCATAAATCAACTCGTCCTTTATGGTCAAGTCGTCCTTTATCGAGAGGGAAACTCAATTTTTTCAGATGAAATGTCTATATTATGACGGTCTCAAATGTATGACAGGAAACAAGAAAAAGATATAACACAGGCAACCAAACACGAAGGACAAACGAAACAACATAGATAAATGGTATAGAGATGAGCTGCTATGTGCTACCAATCAGCCTAAATACATGGCCATCCATGGATAGGTGACCAGTGACCGTCACAATCATCAGTACAAAATCCCAACTCACTTTCTTGAAAGGGGACATATGCTATGAAAATCAGTCTCCTGTGCAAACTATAGAAACTTTAATCAAGACCACAAAAATCTAATCCGATGATGGGTTATTTTAGCACTTAAACCCCTCCACTCATCTCATTCTAATCTAAATAGGCGTGGGCACAACGTAGGAGTTTAAGTGCTAAAATAACTCACTTTTATCTCTAACCATCGGATTAGATTCATGTGGTCTTAATTAGAGTTTTTATAGTTTACACATAGAGCTAATTTCTATAGCATATGTTGCCTTCTTAAAACAGTTCCCACTAGTCGGTCACACGAGGGTGGCGGGTGGCCCAACATCTCTCTGTTACATTAATGGGCCTAAACTGCAATAAGGCCTCACTCCCTCAAGCCTGAACTCCTACAGGCCCAAGACAATCGAACTCGACTCGATGCTCAAAAATCCCAAACCGAAAACCCTACTCGAAGCTTTCCAGTTTCCATCCTCATCGGCGAACGGCGATTGCTCCTCCCAGCCTCCGCCACGCCGCGGCACCATCTCCGGCCACCGCCACGCCATGGCTCTCTTCCTCAAGCCCAAGCGCCACCTCTCCGCCACCGGCCGCATCGTCTTCCTACGCCGTCTCTGCGAGGGCTCACCGAGCCCGCCGCCCCAAACGGACACGGACCCGTCGCCCCCGCCCCTGACCCGCGACGACACCAAGCTCCTGGACGCCCTGCACGCGGCGCTCCTCGACCACCGCCGCGCCAACCCGACCGCTGAGCTCCCGGTGTCCCCGCCGTTCGACACGCTCCCGTCCCTCTCGCCCACCGTCTCCGACCTGCTCCCTTCCCCGCCTCCGCCTCACCTCCCGCTCCACCTCCTCCGCCGCCTCCTCGCGCTCCGCCGCGGCGTCCCGCTCCCCGAGGCCGCCGCCTTCTTCCGCCACGTTGCCCCTTCCCTCCCCGTTGCCTCCCTCCCTGATCTCTACGCCTCCATGATAGACCTGCTCGCGAAGCACCACCATTTCCCGCTCGCGCGCCACCTGCTCGACGAAATGAGGGAGCGGGCCGTCCCCATCTCGTCGCGGCTCATCGTCGCCCTGATCCGCCGGTATGTCCGAGCGAAGATGCCGTCGGAGGCCGCCGACCTGTTCCGTCGCATGGACGAGTTTGGGGCCGGTGCTCCGGAGCCTGCCACACTGGCATCCCTCCTGGCTGCTCTATCCAAGAAGCGCCTAGCCAGTGAGGCGCAGGCGCTGTTCGACAGTTGCAGGACTGTCTTCACACCGGATGTTGTGCTCTACACAGCCGTGGTCCACGCGTGGTGCCGCGCCGGGCAGCTCGATGAGGCGGAGCGCGTGTTCACAGAGATGCAGCAATCAGGGATCATGCCGAACGTGTATACCTACACTGCTGTGATTGACGCAATGTATCGTGCCGGGCAGGTTCCCCGTGCACAGGAGCTCCTGTGCCAGATGATCGATTCTGGGTGTCCCCCAAACACAGCGACGTTCAATGCTATCATGCGGGCACATGTCAAGGCTGGCCGTTCTGAGCAGGTGATGCAGGTGCATAACCAGATGCAGCAGCTTCGGTGTGAGCCGGACATTATCACATACAATTTCTTGATCGAGACACATTGTGGGAAGGGGCAGGGCAACCTTGATGCAGCACTGAAGGTGCTTGACAAAATGACAGCAAAGAAGTGTATTCCTGACTGCCACACATTCAATCCCATGTTCAGGCTGTTACTTGTGCTTGGCAACATAGGTGCTGCACATAAGTTGTATGAGAAAATGAGGGAGCTGCAATGCAAGCCAAATGTCGTGACATATAATTGCCTTCTAAGGTTGTTCAATCAGGAGAAGTCAATGGACATGGTTCTAAGGATGAAGAAGAACATGGATGCGGAAAGAATAGAGCCAAACATGCACACCTATGCGGCTCTGATTGAAGCATTCTGTGGGAGGGGAAACTGGAAACGTGCACACACAACACTAAAGGAAATGATCGAGGAGAAATCCTTTAAACCTTCAAAGCAGGTGCGTGATATGGTATTGGTCCTTTTGAGAAAGGCTGGACAGCTCAAGAAGCACGAAGACCTTGTTGAACTGATGGTTGATCGGGGGTTTATTAGCCACCCTGCTAATGATGCATTGTGGGGCACACTATCTGCTTGCTGATCTTCAGGTGCTAGATTGTTATGGAAGTGTAGTCACACATAAAAGGTGTCTTTTTCTTATGTGCTGTGCCCTAATAAAGCTTCCTGAGTAAAATTCATCGGGTTAGATGTATGAGGGTCAAATTTGAGTGCTGCAAGTGACGTGGAGTTCATTGGACACTAGCTTAGCTGTTCAGCGAAGTTGATTAATGGTGGAGGTGACCATTTCTGGCCTAAACTTGTGAAGCTGAGTCTTAGGTTTAGGCAAGGAAGTTTACAAACAAAGAATCCCCTATTGCATTCGCTTCTAATGTTTGAAGTATTTTGTTTGGAATCATAAGTAGGGCCTTAGGGTGGATAGAGTCGGGTGAGGACAAGCTGGATCTTAAAGTCATATCCTCTTGTAGCCAAACTATTAGGTTGCCAGTTTTGGTACCAGAAAACTCCAGAAGAAATCTTGGCATCAGTTTTTGGACCTTGCCTGTTGGACTCCAAATCCAATCCCTTTTTAGGTTTGGCAAATTGTACTAAACTGCACTTTTTAGGTATATTTGTACTCGTCGTTGTTTCAGCTTTACGGGACATTTTAGGTTTGCATGTTGCAATCATATAGTGATTAGCATTTTTGAAGATTTATGGTGGCATTCATTCAATTAGAGGTGCTGAGATGTACAATGCAGAGGACCAGCAGTCCTTGCTTCACATGATTTGAACTGTTTCAAAATGATTTAATAGCATGAGAACCTTACTTATACTCCATATGTTGTATGATGGAGTAGTCGCGACCGACTGCATTCCATATACGATCAATCTTCAGCTTGAAAGGTCGGTATGTTTTCTGGTTTCACTTATCTGTTACTGAACTACCAACAGTGTCTTCCTGCGTAAAGACCTGCTGAGAATTGTTTATTTGATTTTCTTCCTGCAAAACCGACCTGACGAATTCTTTATTTGCTTGTCTAGCTTGCCTTTTCTCAGTAGACATTTGCATCTGGGGTGGGGATTCCTGCTAATCTGCTTATGTTTCTGTGTTTCTGTTATTCGCTTCGTCGTTTGAAGTAAAGGTTTAGACTGCCGATTTGAACTTTTGATCTGCCAACTTTTTATGATATTTCAATGCTTACCTGGTGTTCAAGTGATTGCTCTGACACAGGAATAACTGAACTTTATACTCTCTTTTTGCATACCACATTTGTTCTAGCATCATCTGTAAGGCCTAGTTTGGGAACAGGGGCCAGATCTGCCCTGGGTATCAAACCCCCGACGAGGATTTAAGTGGCAGGTCATATCCCCGGGAGCCTTCCCCCTTCCCCGGTCACCGTTTGGAAGCAAAGCCGAAGTAAACAAGATGTGCGTACACACTTGAATGATATGGCTATATTGATTACGAGCTGCTTGTTATAAGCCGTAAATTGCACAAGCCAATATTCTGATACTCCAAATAAATACTGAAACACAATTCAAAAAATATATAAAAAAGAACATAAAAAAATATATTTCCTTAATCAAATGAGGCAAACGTCCACAACTGTTAAATATCTTCCTGGTGAACTATGAGTAACATCTCAGCCCAATCTATACACCTCTGCTCTTAATTCAATACATTAGGTATAGCATAAACTTTAGTATTTCGCAAACGAATTTACGAGTTATTCTCAACCAGTGTACTTCCTCCGTCCCTAAATAAGTGTCGTCCGGAAAGCGTGTCTGTGAGGGAAATACGGATTTCTAGAGACACTTATTCTGGGACGGAGGGAGTATGTCTTTAGAACCTTGAGTTTCAAATACCAAGATATTGTCGTCCTTGTGATATATTGCATGCTGCAAACTAAGAAATTGTTAGTTGAAGGCAGACAGATTGACAGTCTACACATAGGTGACATGCAACAAATATCAATCCAATACCAGAATAGAGAAAAATTGTTGACCAGAACTTGAACTAGGCAGTGCAATAGATGCTCCAGAACTTCCACCATTCTATGATGAATTTTTCACAACAATGTCATATGGAATCACAATGCCATTGTTCAGGGCAATTTTTTTAGATGATAGCACAAGAGTTAATCATGATGCGCATAATCTAGATTGGTTATTTAAGAATCTAAATTGGTTATTTAACTGACATCATATACCAACGAGGTATTCTTTGCACATCGATAAAAGCATGCTCGACAAGAAAAAAAATAGAACAGTTATCTTGCAGGTCATGGCAAATGCTAATTAAACAGGTTTTGGCAAATGACAAATGCAAGTAGCTAGCTAGTAAGGAAGAAGCGAAACCGTTTATATTTGTACAGACTGATAGAACATATGTATTTGCACTTTCGCAGATATGTATACAATCAGTCTATCAGACTCATCAATCCATGGAAGAAAGATACCAAACGACCTAAAGTGCAAGTCTGAGCCAGCTAACAGAGGGGCCGGGCACTAGAACATCATGCACATATGTTTCCATCGACCTATGTAAGTCCTTGGGGATACATATGAGTTAATTAAGCAAT
Source organism: Coix lacryma-jobi var. lacryma-jobi (assembly GCA_009763385.1). NCBI lineage: Eukaryota > Viridiplantae > Streptophyta > Magnoliopsida > Poales > Poaceae > Coix > Coix lacryma-jobi. Next base: position 21,274,028 of record CM019822.1, on the reverse strand, counting down.
TAAGCCATGAAATAATATACCCTCCTATCTCTCCCTCTCCTCTACATTTCATCCTTCCAACATAGGTCGGCAGCAGCAAGGCACAGAGCCAGTTTGGTCCTGCACCTTTGCTTCCCCTGCCTGGCCGTAACAACATTTCCACTAGAGACATGTATTTTTCATAAAATAATGTATTTTGTGAGAAAGTACCATGGTTGAAATTGATCAAAGCAAATAATAATGACCTCTTAAAATCTTTCATTTGCTGCTAATTGGCATACTTGCAGCTGTGTCATCACCTCCTCCTGCCAAGTGCAAGACGAACACAAAGCAGTTAATTCTGACAATTTTGCAAATTGACTGCTCGAGCAAGGGAGGTAGACATCAGATCATAACTGAGTAATGTCCTAGTAACTTCTCTCAGAGAAAATGGTACAAACACACAGTTGGTACCTAAATTTTATGGTTGATCTAGCAGCTACAGTGTCTTTTTATTACCCGATTTACAAAAATATGAAGTGCAATGTAGCTTATCATTGTTCTTTTCAAATCTGCCAGCAGGATTATAATATTTTTTACTAGCTACTGAATGATCAGTTCGGCCGAGAATAATCTTACTACAACCATTACCCATATGAAACAAAGTAAGTTATCTAATTAACTAATTGCTATAGTGCTATAATAGTGCAGGACTTTTTATATCTATTGCTGATCTAGTGGCATGTCTGTAAAGAATGGGTATACAAATCTCATGCATGTTTCAAAGATTTGAAAAAGGCAACTTCTGATAATGTAAGAATCTCTTAATCTGACGTCAACAAACAACAGAGAACCACCACCATCCAGCAGGCCTAGATCAAAACCACACAACAACCCAGGTCCAACAAAACTGAATCAACTCACAGTTTCTAAATGTAGCAACACTACGTAGCATTTCACACGCAAGGAATCAAGAAGCAGCATACTGCATACCATAGATTAGACTTGGATCTTGAAGCTGACCTAGATGGATCTTGAAGCTACGCCTGAGATGGAGATAGAGGTGGCGGCGGTCGCGTGTCGACGACGAGGGGGATCCAGGCAGTCGTGTATCAAGGGTGAGGCCAGCGGAGATAAGGCGAGGAAGGCCGTGACGGCAGCGGCGGCGAGGCGAGGAGGGCAGGGACGACAGAGAGCGAGGAGGACGTCAACGGCGGCGGGATGAGGACGGCGTCGACGGTGGAGTGGCGAGGAGAGCGTCGATGGGTCAAGGACGTCATCGATGGAGGCGGTGGTGAGGTCAAGACGGCTGGCGGCAGCGGCGGCTGCGAGACGCTTTCATCGCACGCGTCGCCTCGCTCGGGGAAGAACTGCCCGAACCCGAGCGTGTGGCGGTGTGGGATGAGCCACCCCGGGGAAAGGACAGGTCTCGGGTCGAGCTCCCCCTTCGCGCGAGCTTCAAATGCAGGGGAATCTGGTCCGTGGTTGAATTCCACGCGGGGCTTCTCTCCCGGGGAAAGGGCCGGGGTATCCACGGGGGTGGCTGCTTCCAAATCTCTACAACTAAAAAAAAACATCAAATGTCCAGATCTGTCAGGCAGACCAAAACTGCTTGTTTCATGATATGTCACTACGGTCTTTTCTCCACCCCTCATATGCCACTCTTAAAATAATTATTTTACTACATTTTGCACTATGTCACTTCCCACCTCTTTCGTTCAGACTCCTTTCTCTTCTATTTTTAAATCAAACACAAGAATCTCTGCAACTAAAAAACATCAAATGTCCAGGTCTACCAGACAGGACCAAAACTCCTTGTTCCATGATATGTCACTACGGTCTTTTCTCCACCCCTCATATGCCACTCTTAAAACAATTATTTTACTACATTTTGCACCATGTCACTATCCACCTCTTTGAGTATCGTTCAGACTCCCTTCTCTTCTATTCTTAAATCAAACACAAGAAAAAAAAATTGCCCAATTATTTTATTATTAATCTAATATAAGATATCACAGAGCATATCTCTTGAATTTTGCTGTAATCTTATCTTGTTTACAGGACTACCTCATGTGCAATAAATCAATAATTTGTGTAGCTAGTAAACTTATGCATACTAATATGATAATGTTTTCAAGACATTGTTCACAGCTTTGGTCTGAGATAAAAATATTACCCGCATTAAAAATATTACATGAGTTTCCCCAAAACATGAAATATGATGGTATATTTATTGATTTATTAAAACATGACACTTTTTTAAGAATAATATACACGTTCATATTAAATTATTGTGATATTTTTTTTCCCGTCGCAACACACGGGTATTATCCTAGTGAAGCCTAAAGAACCTGTAATTCCTGTTTACCATATTAGCGTCAAGCTGTGTAGCAAGTAGCCACACAAATAATCAATGTGATCTACACAAAGGACAACATTAGTAGGCATCACGCCGGAACTTTTTGCGGCGTTTATGTTGCAACCTCGCTCTTTAGCTCTTATCAGGACTGCACGCTTAACTCCATCTAATATGTTCGGTTACTCCCAATCTAATGGTTGATGTTCTATCTTTTATGTTGTCCGATCCGCTCGGTATCAAATGGTCGGTGCACTACTGCACTTTGTTCGGCCGGTGCAAGTGCAACGCACTGGTACACCCCTTCGATTTGATATGCAGCTATCCGTTCCTAGCCTACACTACTACAGTATATGCTAGCTTTCGAGCTGCACATGGCAGCAGGGCATCTTTGGGTTGTATGCTTCCCGGCGGAACTTTGAGGCATGAACGGCAACCTGACAAGTGACACCCGGACGTGTTTGCACGAAACGAGTCTTCCCGAGTCTCCTTGAGAAACTTGACCGGAATCTTGTATCGGCTGCATGTGAACCTCTACTTTTTCGCCGTCCAGCTTCTTCTCAGATCCCATTGCCTGATTGGTTCTGTTCGGCGCCCCCCGCTAGATTAACATGGAGCAGGTTGCCGTAATCATCTTTTCTTTATATGCCGGTGAGGCTTTTGTTTACTGCAACCAGCGCAGGTGGCTTGCTATGCTAGGTGCCGTAATCATCGCATTGGCAATAGCATAAGGCCAATCTCGGTCAGGTTTTATTTGAGTTTCATTTATATTAAATATGTTGTCACATTAGCGTTTTTGATGACATGACATTGTACTTAAGAAGAGAGAAGAAATGAGTTTCATCTAGATGAAACTCTTTTGACATGAATATCAATTCTCTATAAGTCATGAAATTTAATGCCTATGAAACTTTAGAATTAAACTATCACTCTCAATGGAGAATTTTATTCAAGTTTTATTTTATTTCATATGACATGACAGCACCATTGAGATTGGCCTAAGTTCATCCCTCCTTTTCTCATGGATTGTCAGTTTCGTCAGCTCGATTTTCAAATCATTTCGCAAATAAAAATCTGCTTTCAAAATTGGATTGCAACAGGGTTCACTTTCACGGTTTTACTACCGTGTACCGTCTCTGTTTACTATGGAGTAATAACAGGGACTGCAACAGCTCACGCAGAGCGGCAGAGGCATGCAGTACGGTCCAAACAAATCCAGTGCGGTGGATTGCTTTCCGAATCCTGAACACTCGCCCTCACACACCAGACTTGACTGTGCCAGAGACATCTCTCGCCGCGCGCTGCATTCCATTCCAGCGCCCCGACGACCCAAATCCGGACGTGGCCCAGGCGCTAGGCCCCAGCCAGCCACCCGCATTGTTTTCGTCTCCCGCGTCCCGCCTACAAGGCCTCCCGGAGATGCCGAGCCGTGCCAGGCACACATCAGCACATGCGACCCTCCCTTCTTGTGCCGTCGTTGTGCGGTGCGGCCAGGCACATCTCCACAAGCCGAAGAAGGCCAAGGAGCGAAGGCCAAGCGTGGCGTCTGCCGTCGCCTCCAACGCGCGGCGTTTCCAAGCGCAGCCGCTTCCACGAAGGCATCGCCCCGTTTGGCGTCTTCCGTGGCGCGCGCCCCTCTAAAGCTTCGCCCGCGCGCGCACACGGCCGGGCCAGGGCCACTTGACTTGAGTGAGCGAGCGAGCGAGCTGTTCTGTTCTCCCGTGACCTTGTCTCTGCCGAGGCGCAACACCAGCCAGCCAAGCCATCATCATGGGCGCTGCCGCGGCGGAGGTGGTGGCGGCGCCGAGGCCGCCGTCGGCCACCAAGAGGAGGTCGACCACGCTCAAGTTCCTGTTCGAGCTCGAGAAGCCGGACGGCCTGCTCCCCGGCACGGCCAAGCTGCCGCCGCCCTCCCCGGAGCCCGAGGCGGACAGCCTCATCGACAAGATCGCCTCGTGCGACCGCGTGTTCACGTTCGCCGACGGCCCGGCCGAGCGCGAGGACGAGCGGGACGCGAAGCGGGACCGGCTCGTCGAGGTGCTGGCCGCCGTCCGCTCGTCCAGGTCCAGCGCGGGCAAGCCGCCGCCGCAGCCGCAGCCGCCGCCGCTGGACCACCGCGTGATGGTGGCGCTCGTGAGAATGGTCGGCGCCAACCTGTTCCGGGCAATGCCGCCGTCGGCGTACCCGGCGCTGCTGCCCCCCGACGGCGTCGACGAGGATGCGGCGGTGATGGTGCTGGCGCCGTCGTGGCCGCACCTCCAGGTGGTCTACGACATCCTCCTCGCCGTGGTCGCCGCGTCGGACGCCAAGACGCTGCGCCACCACGTGGACCGCGCCTTCCTCTCGTCCCTCCTCGCGCTGTTCGGCTCCGAGGACCCCCGCGAGCGCGACCGCCTCAAGACCGTGTACCACCAGCTCTACGCCAAGCTCACCTGCGAGCGCGCCTTCATGCGGCGCTCCATGGCCGCCGCGCTCCTGCGGCTCGCCTACGAGGCGCCCCCCGCCGAGCGCCACCGCGGCGCCGCCGAGCTGCTGGAGATCTGCGGCAGCATCATCAACGGCTTCGCCGTGCCGCTCAAGGAGGAGCACCGCGCGTTCCTGGCGCGCGTGCTGCTGCCGCTGCACCGCACGCGCTGGGTGCACACGTACCACCGCCAGCTCGCCTACTGCGTGCTCCAGTTCCTGCACAAGGAGCCCGACCTCGCCGCCGCCGTCGTCACGGATATCCTGCGCCACTGGCCCGTGACCAACTGCCAGAAGGAGGTGCTGCTCATCGAGGAGCTCGAGGAGATTCTCGAGGTGCTCCAGCCCAAGCAGTTCCAGAACCTCGCCGTGCCCATCTGCTCCCGGATCGCCCGGTGTGTCAGCAGCTACAGCTCTCAGGTTCGTTTTGGCGCGCTACTTGGTTTATTAATTTGCCCAGTTATTCTTGGTTTTTCTCATGTACTACCCGTATTAAAAAATTTGTTAAACATACTTGGCTGCAATGCCGCTGACCACATATGTTTGCACGAAATTTATTAACTCATTTTCCGAGCGTGTATATTTCTTTTGCAACTGAGTTCGGTCAGTTTCTAGAAATGTGATCACTGAACATACCGTTAGACAGGCCACTTTCCTAAATACTCCTCATACATGCTGGAGATTCAGATTCAGCGCCACGCCCCCGTCGGTTCAGCACCTTTTTCTTTTTTTGAAACTTCAGCACCATAGTAGTTGGGTACATGTGGGAGGGAAAAAAGAGTCCTTTCACTGAATAGCGGTTGATCGATAAAGTAACTTTATAAAGCGGCGTCACTTTACTTTGTCGAACTTCACGTACGCCGTTCGTGTAAGTAATTCGATTTCACCAAGAGGACACTTTTTTGCACATCATCTCATGTCCCAGCTCTAATGAAATGTGATCGTGATGATAATTGTTTCAAGCACTGCGTCTGATTGTCTGGGTCAACCGAACTAACCAACCCGAATTCAGTAAAGCTTCCACTCAAAAGATTCCGTAATGAAGCTGCTTTTATAAAGTGGTGGTGATGATTTCACTCTATTGTTATTCGTCCTAGGTTTCGTGACGTGTAATCCAGTCCTTCACGCTGTCTATTATTACAGCTCTAGCACCGCCCATGATTGAATTTTAGAACCTCACGGTCACGGATTCCGGTACGGCTGATGCGTCATCAGGTCGGAATCAAGCTGACAGAATTTGTTGTCTCATTCAGGTGGCGGAGAGGGCGCTGTACGTGTGGAACAACGAGCGGTTCGTGGAGCTGGCGACGGCGTCGCCGGACGTGATGGAGAAGATCCTGCCGGCGTTCGTGGCGAGCGTGGAGAGCAACCTGGAGCTGCACTGGAGCAAGTGCGTGCAGCAAGTGACGGCCAGCGTCAAGTCCCTGCTCGAGCAGGTGGCGCCCGACCTGTACGCGCGGTGCGCCGACGACCTCGCCACGCGCCGGTCCGAGGCCGAGGTCGCGGCCGCCGTGCGGGACGCCCGGTGGCGCAAGCTCGAGACGGCGGCCGCCGCCGCCGGCAGCGGCGGCACCACCAGATAGCCCGCGGTGGTGCGACGGCGTGTGTACATGCGTGAGTGGTGGTGGTCGTACCGTACGTGTGGATGCGCCACGTACGGCGCCGCGATTGGTGGCGGCGGCGTCGCAAGCGCGCCATGCATTCTGGCTGGCACTGGCGACGGCGTAGCGGCTGTAAGACCGTACTACGTTGTTGTGCAAGCGAAGTTTGTGCTCCGTGGTACTACAGTGCCGATCCGTCGCCTCCGTGTCTCTCGCCTTGTCTGGCGAAAACCGCGGGCCGCCGGCGACCGCTAGCGGCTTGCGACATGTGACTCCCCCCGGCGAGCCCGACAGCGGCGCGCGTGAACCACAGCGCTGTCAGGATTTGGAAGCGACCGTGCGAGGAGGCCCGTGTCGCGTGGCGCCGTGGTAGGACGTGGGGGCGACAGTTTTTTTGGACGTTCGGACGTCCGGCGCGGTAGGACGTTTCTCGGCTCGCCCCTCCACGCCGATCCGAATCCAGCGGTCGAGAGAGGCAAGCTGTCTGTCAGCCGAGTCGCTTGTCCTCTGCTTCCTCTGAAATGGTCAGGGGCGATGGATGATGGATTATACTAGTACGAGTATACACTGAAAAGGTTGACTGTGTCACTGCATCCATGTGATCTCAAATGGGTGCGACAGGCATTCTACGGCGCCTAGTGAAAAAGACAACGGCAAAAAAGTGAAAAACCCTGAACAATGTGGCAGTGCTTCATGCACCTACGCACCAGACTTTCACTTCAAGCGATTTTTTTGTTGTTGTTCCAAGATTACACGAGGAAACACATCAGGATCTCCTAAGTGAATGAATAAAGAAAAGAAAAAAAACTGAAAGAGAAAATACGGCGACAGAAAGGATTAGGGATGCAAGTTTAAAATATTTTTAATTATTAGATCGACTTAAAAAATTGATCAAATAAACTAGAGTGGTGTTTTTATAGTTTGAGAAAATTAAAAAAATAAACTAGAATAATATTTAACCGTACGTAATTAGTTAGCTGACCCAAAAAGTATTATTGGGTATCCACTTGCATCTCTAGCAGGGACCAAGCTTTTCCCAGCCCAAATCCGCGTGCAAGGCCTGGCCCAGTATCAAACCTGGTAGGTAGCCCGCGGGGCCGCATCCTAAGCACCCTAGCGGCCCAAGATTAGAAAGCAAGGCCCTCTTGTGCACATGCATCGGTGCGACGGCCCTTGTATATTGTGTAAGCATCGGTGAACATGGTCCTACACTGACAACAGCTTAGGTCGGCAGGACTCCTCCACCGGTTTCATGGATCGTTTGGAGCTATTTTGTGTCAAATGAGACAAAATAAAATGGCTTCTCTAAAAAAAGCCCCTTAAATCATGACAGAGCTTTAAAGTAGGATAAAGCTAAAAATAGTGGTTTTACTCAGCTTCATCTCATTCTACATGGTGTTTTGTGAGAGCATGTTTAAAAAACTTTATATATGGAGTTATTTTGGCAAACAATTTATCAAAACAGCTCCAACTTTATAGATAAAGGTGTTCATAAAGTCGAAGTCCCAAAAATAGCTTCACTAGTGAAGTGGAGCCGTACTTAACAGGGTCAGGACTGTAGGCATGATATAATCTAGTATTAACTTCATCCAAAAAAATACAACTACGTGTCACATGTCATACAAAGTGGTTCGTGTTTGACCAATTTTTTAATAAATAATATCTATATTTATAGTTTTAAATTAATTTATTATGAAAATACATTTCATAACTAATCTAATGATATTTATTTGATATCGTAAATATTGATACTTTTAAATCTATAATTAATCAAAGTTAAGGTACTAAAATGTGTTAGTGTACTACAATTGTATTTTTCTTAGAACGGAGGGAGTACTTATTACTATACTTGGACTTCGTTTGGCACTCCACCCGCTTGAAAGGCCGTTTGGAGCCGTTTTGTGTCAAACAAGATAAAATAGAACGACTTCACCCAAGAAACTTTTAAATTGTGCTCTCATCTGGGATGGAGCTAAAAATAGTGGCTTTATCCGACTTCACCTCATCTTATATGGCGTTCTGTGAGAGCATGTTTTAAAAAATATGCATGTGGAGCTATTTTGTCAAACAATTTACCCAAACAGCTATAGCTCTACCGGTGGAATTGTTTACGGAGCCAAAGCAAAAATTAAATCTTTACTAGTGGGGTGAAGTCATTCCAAATGGATCCTTAATTTGTTCACTTTTCTTATATTTTAGATGTCTAGTTTTTGTTGTACTTCAGGCAGGATGTAATTTTGTCATTGTTTGACAATGTAACCCTTTTGTAAATTATTTCCTATAAGTTGTTCTTTTAATTGTACTAGTTTGTTGTCTAAAATTATTGTTTGAAAAAACATACAACTTAAAATATAGCAGCATCTTAGGATCTGTTTGGCAGAGTTGTGCTCTTTGATTCTTTAGGGCCTGTTTGGCAGAGCTCCCAGAGCTGATTCTTTGCTGAATCCAGCAGGAGCTCTGCCAAACAGCTTTTTAGGGGGAAGTGATTCTCTGTTGATTCCGTGAAGTAATTGCTCTGCCAAACAACTTTTTAGGGGGAAGTGATTCTCTATTGATTCCGTGAAGTAATTATCTGAAATGAACTAAGAGACTGAGAGCTGAAAAAAGTAGCTTCTCCTGATTCTGTGAAGTGATTCTCCATACTGATTTTAAGAGTTTACACTAAAGAATCAATGAGAATCACTTTCAGCCACAGAATCACTTCTCTCGGAGAATCAGCTTCTGTAGAGAATCAGAATCAAATAGAGTTCTACCAAACTAGCTCTTAGTTGTGCTTCCTGATTTTCTAGTAAAGTGATTCTCTTTGATGCTTTAACATAAACTGTTAAAATCATAATAAAGAATCACCTTACGGAATTAAAAGAAGCTATATCCCTTATAAAATTGATAAAGAACGATTTCTCGCTGAAAAATATGTTTGGTCAGAAAGTGATTTTTGATAAGAATCGACTCAGACGCCCCTTAATTTGTTCCCAAACAACAGAAATTACTGGAGTGAACGACGTCCATGGCCCTGGCCCGCGTGTTGCTACCGAACACCGCAAGAATTTCGGAGCTGATTATTAGGACGACGACGACGACGACTCGACGAGTATCACAAGCGGCGTGCAGCCATATGCAGGCATGCCGCCAGGCCAGCGTCATGCGCGCGCAGGCAAAGGCAAGGCGTCGGCGTCGCCACGTCCGCGGACGCCTGCCGGTTAGCCGGGACCGTGGAGAACAGGCCCAGCAAGCTAGCGGATCAGGTCAGAAGAGGTGCACCTGCCGAGAGGAGAGGTTGCTGTGGCCTGTGGCTGTGGGGAGTATCATGTAGTACGGAATAGTACGGCTGTGCCGCGAGGCCAGACTGCCAGAGGCCTCACGGCACCGGCCACCAGACGTAGAAAACGAAAATGTTTAGCATGCGGCGGCGCCCGTCGTCGGTAATGACACGCCCGTGTACCGTTTCCATGACTCGAGAATTGATTAAACTGTAAACGGGGTTCAATCAACGTGACACAAATATCTTCCTACTTCTTGTACGCGCTTTTGCCAATCACAAGGGGGAAGGGAAAACCGGTCCAATTCTCCGGCCACCGTACAGGCGTCTTCTAGACGACGGTTTCGTTCTGTTAGTTCACCTGTAGCCCGCAGAGATTGAACATTCCAGCAGCACGCAAGTTTCCGCAGCCGGCACCCGAGCGGATAGAGTACTAATAACCCAAGTACAAAGGAGTTGCCGATTCCTTTCTGGACTGCTGGTATGCAGTACAGAGCGAGTGGCCGAAGAATTGAGACGCAACGCAACAGAGACAAGCCAGCGCCATCGGTTTCGTTTCGTGGCGCCAAGTGCCAACCCAACTGCCGTGTCCCTTTTCCCATTGGAGATCGAACAAATGCGACTTTTCCAGCATCAGCTCTGGGCCTCTGGCAGTGGCCCGGTGGACATGGCTCACCGAGCTACAGGCTCCGTCGGTGGACGTGGAGTGGAGTGGACGAAGCCCGTGTCGTGCCGTCCCTCCGTGCCGTGAGCGCCTTTTTCTCCGTGCAGTATGCAGACTAATATCATTTCTTATTTTCATACTAAATTCTTAAACTAAAATGACTGATTTATTATGAAAGAAAAATATTATTTCACTACATATTTATATAGATTAAAGTCAGCTGGTAGCTCAAGCGAACAAAGCCTAATATAATGACTTAGAAACACACATGTTTTTTACGCTGACCACACGACCACCATTCCACCCGCACGATCACTTGTTGCCATAGAACACACCTCTATCCCTCCTCCCTCCTCTTCTCTCCGTGGTGCCCACTGCCCAGTGACCTCTCTATGCTCATGTCCACCTTCTTCCCATGTGGCTCTTCCTCTCCTCTTTAATAGCGGCGATATGTTTACGCGAGATAGGTCACCTCCTTCTTCTCCTAGATTGGCTCCATTAGGTTCGACGAGCTTAATTCTTTCTCTCATCTTCCTAAACTTTGATGGTTTTAGAAGGAGAAGGGTTTGGGAGAAAGGTCGGTCAAGCAAAGAGAAAGTCGACACACAATTTAAGAGCCCTAGTAGCGGTAGAAGCGGCCGGGGCAAGGGCACCGTGGCCATGGCATGTAGCAGCGAGGGCATGGTAAGGGAAAGAAGGTGGTTCTATGAGCGAGCTAGGGTCATCGAACTTCATCAAAACCTAGCTCACTCGCGGTGGGGTGATGGGTCCTCGGGACGACGAAGAAGAAAATGATAATCATGAAGAAGAAGAAGAGTGTCCGGCGTATGATAGAAATGTCCATTTACTACCCATCTTTAAAGTCTTTTTTAAAAGATAACGTCACTCCTATTTTTATTTTTAGTTTCAATTTTTTGTCCACGCCACACGATAAAACCACTATATACTGTGCCACATGCATCAATGCGATATTACCTGTCATGTTAAAAAATGATTTTTATGTGAAAAATCTTGTCGCATCACTCCTGTTGGTGTGGCATCATTGTGGTGTTGTGCCACCCGAGCTACCGTGACATAAAAAATAGTTTTTTCTAGGAAGATAAATACTTACACATGATTAATATACTGTTGAAGTTTTGCATTATTTTTTTAGTATATCGTAAAGTTCTAGATATCATTGAGGACTGTAACTTCGTACAAAAAATTCTTCATTTGATACTATATGATTTTTCTAAAGCACAAGCACTGATACATGATTAATATGTTGTTGAAATTTTTTTATTAGTCTTTTTAGCATCTTAATGACTTTAAATGAAAAAACCCAAACTAAAAACCCGCTAATATGATTTTTATAAGCTCAGCCTTTTCGGGTTAGTTCAGATGGCGTTGGGGGGGGGGGGGGGGGGGATCGTTGGCAGATCACGACATGCATGTGGCGCAGCGTGATTTTGTTGGTAAGACCTAAGACGGCGTTGGCACAGCCGATAAGGTTAGAAATAAAAAGTGGATGAGGTTATTAAAATAAAAAGAATCGCACCTCGCCGTGCCGACACCGGAGAAGAACGAAGAAGATACGAGGCTTCAGGTGGCGGCCGCCATGCCCATGCCTCGTGCGCCATTGGCGCACGGCGGACGTGGCGGAGCGCGCCTACCCTGGCCTACATGCCGCCGCAGTCAGAGACCCGCACGCACACGTTTGCGTCACCGAACAGGAGCGCAGGCGAGATTTTCCTACCAAACCTTGCGAACTCCGCCACCACCCTCCTCCCTTTTAGGGTCGTCGTCGACGACGGATTGCACGCCTCCGCCTCCGCGTCCAACAAATTTCTCACCACACCCATTCCGGTCCCCCGGGAGGCCGAGACCGATCGATCGGTCGATCGCCGCAGGCATGGACACGGACACGACGTCCACCGACTCCCAGCTCCATCATCCTGCGCCTGCCTTCTCCGCGGCCGGAGCGCGCGCCGGCGTGCGCTCATTGGCCGCTCGGGGCGCCGAGAGCCTCGCCCGCGGCCTCGTCACCTGCGTCTTCGCGACAGGTCAGTCGGTTACTCGGTCAGCGACCGTGCGTAGTACGCGCAGCGTCTGTGCTCTAGCAGAGCAGCAGCTGATTCATTGGAACCGATGCTTCTGGCACTGGCAGTGGGCACGGTCCTCGGCGCGATCACCGGCGGGCTGATCGGGCTGGCCACGGAGACGGGCGTGCTGCGCGGCACGGGCGTCGGCGGCATCACGGGCGCGCTGGTGTCCATGGAGGTCGTCGAGTCGTCCCTCGCGCTGTGGCGCTCCGACGAGCCGGCCATCTGGAGCGTCGTCTACGTGGTCGGTGCCCGCTCGCTTTGCGGCCTGCCTGCGCCAGCGCTCGCGCAGTTTCAAAGACGAATTCGCCGGCCGCCGGCCTCCCGTGCCGGGCTGTACTGACGCGCGCGCTTTTTTTTGGGTCTGTTCTCCGTTGGTTTTCAGCTTGACGTGATCTGGAGCCTGCTCACCGGCCGCCTCGTGCGCGAGAAGGTGGACCCCGCCGTGCTCAACGCCGTCGAGAGCCAGGTGCGCGCGCATGACACAGTGACCTCACCGCTCGCGCACCACTATCACAGTTCACAGTTCACGCCAACTCTTCTTCCGTGGCACGCCGTCGGTTCCTGCAGATGAGCGCAGCGGAGGCACCCGTCTTGCATGGAGACCAGGCCGACATCTTCGACACGGGCGGCACCAACGGCATGGCGAGTGTCGCCATTGACGCGCTCCCCGTGGTGAGGTTCACCGAGCGCAGCAACGTCGACGCCAGCGGCGACCTCATCGCATGCTCGGTTTGCCTCCAGGTACTTTTAGCTGCTACCAGGCTGCTACTGCTGCTTGCTACTAGAATACTGCCATAGTGCGTGCCATCCGTTGGTGGCTTGGTGCGTTGCAGATATCTCGCAGGCTGCAGCCAGTGTGCGTGTCTCTTGTGACGATCTTTGCCTCCGCAGGAGTTCGAAGCCGGCGACAGCGCGAGGAGCCTGCCGGTGTGCCGCCACACGTTCCACCTGCCGTGCATCGACGGGTGGCTGCTCCGGCATGCTTCCTGCCCCTTGTGCCGGCGCGCGGTCTAGGCCGTCCGTTGCTCTCTGCGAGAGCAGGACAGTGTCCAACTCAAGGATAGCCACAAGACAAGAGGTGACAAGCGATAACAGTTCCTGCCTGCTGAAGTGCGCACACTGGCAGCGTGAATTCTCTGTAGCCCGTCAGATGATCAGAAGAGCGTTTCGTAAAATTTTCCCATTGGCTAGCAAATGCAGTACTTGTTCAGTCAGTGCACATTGGCACATGGCGATGGACAGACACCTGACAGGGTAAACGGCATCACATGGAAAGAACAGCACCAAAATAGAGCGAATCCCCACCGCATATTCAAGCTAAAAGAATAATTACAAGCACAAGTTGCCCACAAGAATGACCCAACATTCAGCAACCAACCAACCAAACAAACAACATGGTACTCTCTACAGGCTAAAATCAGACAGAGATTCTAGGGGCCCAAAAACTGGGGCAATGCAACTAGCTAGGGTCCTAACATGGAGGTCACTGTCACTCATGTATTATTCACCGCTATGTGCGAGTATGGCCCCGCGACGCAGGGCCGTTTATCAGTAGTAGCCGTCTCTGAATCTTTGTCATGGGCTCGTGCTAGAAGGTCTTCGTAGAGCTTCACCGAATCCTTCGAGAACTCAGCCAACGATTCGAAGATGCTGGCGAGGCCGATCTTGAACCCATTGAGAGTGACGTCGTGTGTATCCCGCATGCAGGCATGATGCTTCGCTTTCTCTGTCTCGATCCTCTTCCTCAGGACGTTGAGCATCTCTTTCTTCTCCGACAAGTGTTCCATGCGCTGCTTGGCATCTATCTCAGGCTTATGCTCCAGAAGCTTGGTGCCAATGATCCTGTTCTCTGCTCTTTTGTAGGCAGTTAGCTTCTTGTCCAGCTCTTTCGCCAGGCTGTCCACCTTTCTTTTCTGCTGTTGCTCTTCTCCTTGCTTCAGCCATAGCACTCTCACACTTCTGAGAAAATTTCTCATTGTGAAAGAGACCCGCTTGTTTGGAAACTTGGACATTGTAGTGTACCAGTCATGGCAAATCACAACTAGAGTCGGGGCACCATCTCTATCTGGAGCAATTGATGAGATTCCTCGGGAGTACCGGATGGTATCGGTCAGAATAAACTTAGATAACCAGCCATCAAGAGCTTCAATATATGCTTTCTGAGCATTGAAATAGCTAATAAAGCAGGACCTCCAATTCCTCAGTTCAACCTCCAACTTCAGAGTTGCATGACGCTGTGCATCATTACAGAATTTGCCATAAGCAGGACATGTAAATGAATTCACCTCAAACATAATCTGTCTCTGGGTTTCATGTGAGTCAACCATTATTTTCCAAGATTTTGTAAAGCTGCAAAGGAGCAGCCAATTCATCAGTACCGATCAAAACAAAAATTACAGAACAGGTCCTATACATAAACTCAAGGATAGCTTACCCCTGCAACAGCTCAACGAGTTGTGGCTTCAGTTCCTCATCCCGTAACTTTTGTATTCTATCGGATATAGATTCTGCTGCTCGTAGAGAAACCCAGATTCTTGTGTACAAATCCCTAACAGTTGTCCTAGTTTTTTCAGCCGAACGCAGCTCTGAACCTTTGGCATCTTGGTTCCTCAGCTGAACACATTTCTTCTCATAGGTTTGTCGGATTTGATCTATAGCCTGCACAGTATGGAGCTCAAATTGTGTCAACACAGATGTACACTAAAACAATACCAGACAGGACAACAGATTAGCTTGTTGGACCACCCTAGGATGACTGCTCAGCAGTGAGGGAAAAGATCAAGTTATAAATGGTCATAAGAAACAAATACTAGTCATGAAGTATTGAGAAAATATAGCATGTGCTCTAAATTTCAGAAAATATCAGATCAATATGGGTTTCTACAAGGAGACATCACATAACAAATACCCTGACTCAAACAATCAGTAGCTGGACAGGTCGAAATAGGTGCGGGTACTCATTCAGAATAAAGGCATCCTAACAATTATGCTACCAAGTCATCTGTCAAAAAAGTCCAACATATGCAATGATCAAGAAATTGTCAAAATTCAAGAACAATGAAAAAAAACCCACCTTGACTTCTTCATAAAGTTTCTTCTCACAAGCATACAGTCTCCCTAAAGTCTGTGAATGACTTCCTGACTTCATTCCACCATAGTCTTCAAATATATCACTCTTAGTTTCACTCTTGTCTGTCCATGACAAACTATTCGAGCTTGCTCCCAGCTCGCTCCTGTAGGATGAGGATACCGATGACGGAGACCGGTGCCATGTGATGGCATGAATTATTTTTGATGAATTTTCTGCACAAGGATACAAGTGTAGAGTTAATATGATTATTCGAAGGCATTAGAAATATACTATCAACTGATAAAGTGATAACTATGCATTGCTGTACCAACAAAACCAAGACTCAAGGGCTTTTTACACTCCTATTGGTCTACTATCTTCGCAATAGTACACACTCATGATGCTCGTCATCAAGCAGTACAGCTTTAGCCTTTTGCAGCCCAAAAGGATCGCTTTTGCAATGGAGCACAACACAAGTATAGCATCGAACTGGCTATGCAAAATGGCCCATGAAATGACTGCAAAGTAGAAAAGATGATAACAAATAACAGTGGACGGCTATTACATCAGCCAGGAATATTTAAAGGCACTTTTAAAACACATATACGGTCTGTCTAAACTCCAGAGGCGCAGGGGGTCCTAAAATAAGAACAGTGATCTCATTCCATGCCATCCTGACTCGTGAGTTCCCAACTCCTGATTGGAGTATAAAAATGTTTCACCCAACTAGGAATAACAAAAGGGGTTCATTGGATAACATATTCGTCCAAGCAACTCAACTCGCAGCTTTATTGCGATTTCCAGAAACAGCAAAAGGGATTTGACCCTTGCAGCACCGTGTTTGTAGCATAGATCGAGCAAACTGCAACGAGGGAGCGAAATCTCTCGAGGAAAAGCAATGGAGCGCAGTAAAGGCAGGACCTTTGAGCTCGGGGACGCGCGTGGCGGCTTCGAGCATGCCAGACACCTCCTTTCCGGCCTCGGCGGCCGCCGCGAAGAGCTCCTCCACCTCCTTGAGCGCCGCGAGCAGCTCGCGCCCCTGCGGCGCCACGGCCACCTCCAGCCCGCCGTTGTTCCCGGGCGTCTCGCACACATCTCTAGCCTCTTCTTGGGGCGTCAGGACACCAAGAGAGGCCTCTGCTTTTGGGGGCTTGGTTTCCACCGCCTTCGCCCCCTCCTCTTCCTCCTCCGCCTCCTCCAGTTCGGGGATGCCCTCTCGCTCCCTCACCGCTCGCATCTCCTCGTCGCTGATGGCCGCGGCCACCTCCTCCGTCCCGTAGAACGGGTTAAAGAAGTCCCAGCCGCCGACCGCCGACGCCGCAAGGGGCGGGGGCGGTGGCGGCGTCGCCGGGGATGGGTAGTAGTACGGGCACCCCATCTCCGGCGTCTGCACGCCGCCGCCCCCATCTTCCGCGGCGGCCGGCGATGCCGGCACCTCCTCTTCTTCCTCCTCCTCCTCATCCTCCTGCTGCTGCGGAGGCGGCGGCGGCGGCGTGGCGGGAGAGGGAAGCCCCTGCACTTGAACCTGCGCTGGCTTGGGGGAACCCGGGGGCGAGCTGCTGGGGGTGGGGAGCGTGATGAGGATCGGCGCCGGCGCGGTGTGGCGCGCGACGAAGACGTCGAGTGCGTCGGCTACGGAACGAAGCGCCGCCACGTAAGCGGCATGCGCGCCGGCCAGCGCGAACCGGCGCTCGGCCGCCGCCTTGATGAGGCGCTTCCGGTCGCGGCACACGGCCACGGGGTCCCCGCCGCCGTCGCCGCCGGCTAGGCGGGAG
The DNA here is from genome assembly GCA_009763385.1 of Coix lacryma-jobi var. lacryma-jobi. Taxonomy (NCBI): domain Eukaryota; kingdom Viridiplantae; phylum Streptophyta; class Magnoliopsida; order Poales; family Poaceae; genus Coix; species Coix lacryma-jobi. Next base: position 21,256,798 of record CM019822.1, on the reverse strand, counting down.
GCGGCGCAGTTACCCATCGATAGCTAACGTACCCTACCCTTTCCGTTGCCAAGGTTTAGCGCAGGGTTTAGAGTGGAGCAGGGGGGAGTGAGGATGGGGGAGAAGAGGGGGTAGTCAAAGTCAAAGCAGCGGGGGGTGTGAGGTGAGACTGTGACCGTGAGTCAGGTGCGTGGTGGAGAGAAGTGAAATTTTGTTGGTTGTGGATGTGGGCTAGTGGGGAAAAAAGGCGGAGGAGAGCGGGGCTGGGCCGCTGGTGGGAGGAGGAAGAAGGAGAAGAGGCCCTAAATTCTGGTCATGATGGCAGGGGAATCTTTGCGTGATTTGTTTATGTGGGGCTGAAGATTTGGGGTTTGTGGGGTTGGGGGGAGTGATGACCCATTATATGGCTGAGAAATTGCTATGCTCACACTAAGCAATGCTGCTCCACAAAAGGGATTGGTACGTGGCAGTCTGCTAATTGCTACAGACAAATTTCAGAAATCACCAGGTTAAGCTATATGCATGGTGAAGCTATCCGGCTACAAACAGAATGTAGTAACAGTAGCTTTTCTTTTTTTAAAAGCATCATTTGCTTTTAAGAAAGCAACATCACTGTTTTTATTTAAAAAACCACTAAATAGCTTTCATAATACACCCATGAAAAAGATTAACGAGATCTATTGTAACTCAGATCTCACCATTGTTTAAGATACAATTGAAGGTTTAAAGTCCTTGTTCGCTCTAAGATGATCTCCATAATTTGCTGACTTATCCACATCCTTTGCCCTGCTCTAAACACCACTTTTCAATTCTACAAAAATGCTAAAAACTTGTATATGCTATGATGACTTCAATCCCTATGAAAATATAACAAGTGCTTCGGTTTATCCATATCTATACCTAATTAAATACTAAAAGTTATCTCCTCCCGCTTTTCGTTTTTTACTTTTCCTCAATCCACCTGTTGACTCACTCTCCTAAATTTAGAAAGAATAGTTAAAAATTGTACAATTCTGATGCATTGAATGCATGCGCATGGATACGTGTCTACGGTTCCAAAATCAAAAACTAATTTACACTTGTAATATCAAATCTTTAGACACATGTATGGAGCACTAAATATAAATTAAAATAACTAATTAAACAGTTTGCATGCAAATCACTAGATGGATCTTTTAAGTCTAATTAGACCATGATTTGATACTAAAGTGCTACAGTAACACATGTGTTAATGACAGATTAATTAGAATTAAAAAATTCGTCTCGCAATTTGTCGGGGTTTCGTACCCGGGGGTATCACACCAACGAGTAATATGATCGCGTGCTTCTCTTCCTGGATGGTGACGCAAGTGGACACAAGGATTTATCCTGGTTCGGACAAAGAAGGCCCTACGTCCAGCGGGGGGATGTTCTTGTATTACTTGCACCTAAGTGCTTGTACAGGGGCGAATACAAGCTCAATGAGCATGGACCGGAGTCCGGACTCGTGTATGTGCGTGGACTCGTGTGTTGCGTGTCCGTCTTTCCGAAGGAGGGCCCTAGCGTCCCCTTTTATAGAGCAAGGGGAGGCCAGGGTTACAAAAAGTATTACAGGTGTCGGGGCGCATGGTGCCCCATACGGAGAAGGGTAGGAACCCTGTCTTGTCGGGGCCACTGGAGCCGATGTGATCGTCGCTATTGAGGCGTCCTTGAGTCGTGGCTTCCATCCCGGGCGCGGACGTGGGGGCGCGACAAGGCGGGAGCCGTACAACACCCATCCCGGAATGTACAGTACGCGGTGAGGTCCCTCCGGGTCTTGGGGTACCTGTCCTCCAATAGCACGAAAGTAGTTAGGGCTCGAAGGGCGCGGAGCCGGCTTCGAGGTGGTGCCACGGGGGCTCAAGGGGCGCGGAGCCGGCCTCGAGGTGTTACAGTGCAGGGCTTCGAGGGGCGCGTAGCCGGCCTCGAGGGGTTACAGTGCAGGGCTCGAGGGGCGCGTAGCCGGCCTCGAGGGGTTACAGTGCCCGGCGTGGCCGAACAGTGCTGCGCTGGTGCCCTTTTGCCCATGCTTGTGGTGAAAACGTGACTTGACTTTTACACCGGGTTACTGTGGTACATGCCGTGCACTAGTGGACATGACCGGAGTAGGTGAAGGCATTAAATGCGTGGTATGGGCTGGTACAGCTGTCTGTACAGCTCGAGGTCCGTGCGTTAAGGCTCGAGGTGTGGGAGCGCGTTCGCCCGAGGCCTGGCTGGGAGGGCTCGGGCGAGACGGAGCCAGAGCGGTTCGCCCGAGGCCTGGCTGGGAGGGCTCGGGCGAGACGGAGATAGAGCGGTTCGCCCGAGGCCTGGCTGGGAGGGCTCGGTCGAGACGGAGCCAGAGCGGTTCGCCCGAGGCCTGGCTGGGAGGGCTCGGGCGAGACGGAGATAGAGCGGTTCGCGTGTTTGCGTTAATTGGGGGTACCCCTTTTTTGTACCACCGACAGTAGCCCTCGAGCCCTTGTTTGAGTGCTTGCACTCGAGCAGGGGCTCCAGGTCGGGATCTCGATGGGTCGCTGACTGGTCTCGAGGGTCTTGTCGATTTGACTCCGTGGGTGTCGTGCGAGCGACACCCGCGGGTGTAGCCCCCGAGGCCATGGGGGAGTGGTTAGAACTCCCTCATGGGCTTCTCGAAGAATCCTCCGTCGCTAGGGAACCTTCTGCCCAGTGGGCGCGCCTTTTTAGGCGGGAGTCGTCAGGGAGCGGAGATTGCGGCGCCGTTTGTGCCTGTCAATCATGCTCGAAATGTGGTTTGGTAGTAATATAAATATTCGCGGTAACCTTTCCTTTGCCGTGGGAGACTTCGCCCGAGGCTTGGCTCGGAGGGCCCGGACGAGACGGGGAATGAGCGTTTGTCCTGGGCCTGGTCTCGAGGGCTCAGGCGAGATGGGGGTCGAGCTTTCATCCGAGTCCTGAAAATCTCATGCTCACACGAAGAAAAGAGATTAGTCGCAACTGTCCGAGCTTATAGACCCTCTTTCGTCGAGGGGTGTCAGGCTGAACCGACTGGCCGGCTCCTCGAGCTGTCCGGCATGCCGATTACCCTGGCTCGTCATCCCGCGAGTCCTTTCGATCGGATGCGAGGGGGGATGTCTCGTACTACCCCGAGTGGGCGAGTATCGAGGTTCCCGGTGAGCTGGTAACGGGGGATCCAAGTGAGAGCTCGTGCCCCGTTCGTTAGGGGTCGACTGTGGCCCGGAGGCGGTCTCATAAAGCATGGGTGCTCAGTCTGCAGGAGTGCCGGGTCCATTCGATAGGGCCCGGTGGCTCGATGCCTCCCTCGGAGGGGATCTCACTGCACGTCGAGCTCCCTGCCTTGGATACACGTGAGGGGCCTCGAGGGCTCGGCCCTCGAGTAATGCCGCGAGTGGCGCCCCTTGGTGTCCCTGACTCGGATGCTCGAAGCCGGCTGTCGAACCCTTTTCGAGGGCCAGCCTTCGCTACTTCGAGACTTAGGGCCGGGGCCCGTTTTTACCTTTATGAAGAGGCCTCCGTCGTCTGGGAGTCCTTCTGCCCGTTGGGCGCGCCTTTTTAGGCGGAAACTGTCGGAGAGAGCGACGGGCGCGAAGCCGGAGCGACGGTCGTGGCGGGCCCGGGTAGTGGAGCGAATGGAGAGGTAACGCGTGTAACCTGCACCCGGCTCGAGACGCGGTTAGGTAGGCGCATTGAATGCATTCTGTTACCTTTTTACGTCGTGGGAGATCCCGTCCCTTTGGATTTCTCCCTATAAATATCGAAAGAGGGGAAAGAGAACCCTTTACTTTGCCTTTGCCTTCGCCGTCTGTAACGTAACGGCTCTAATCCCATGGCCCACTGATCACCGTCAACCACTGACAGTCGATCGTACAGCCAAGAGATTAGGACCGGTTCCGCTACTGGGCTACATCAGTGCCCGTTGTCCGCAGGATCATCTCACAATTCAGTTACAATCTCTTTAACATTTTGACAAGTAACATCGGAGTAAATAGCGGAAGACTTAGATAACAATAGTTTTACAAACCAGGGTTCACATAAAATTAAAGTGAAGTTATTACAGACCATAGTTCAAATAGATAGAGTCGGCAAGTAGCATATGACAACAACTTAAGGTAAAGATACATCACCCAGCCCGAGGGTGAATAATCACTCATCGGCCTCATCGGCCTCCTCCTGAACAACGGTCACACAGCAGGGTCCAAGGCATACTGAGGAATCTGCCATACCTGCAACATGGGTAATAAAACCCTGAGTACAAAGGTACTCAACAAGACTTACCCGACTAAAGAAAAAGGGAGAAGACTCAGGAATGCAGGCTTAGGGTAGTCAAGGTAAGGCTTTAAGCAAGATCAAGTATTTTGCAGAAAAGCATTTTTGTAAACCTATTTTATTTTGAAAGATTCAGTATTCCTCAATTCTTCATCATTCATGATTCATTTTACATTTCAAAAACATTCCTAGTTGAGAACCACTCTCCGTTGACAGTCAGTGGACCAAGTCTCCATAACCGAGGAGCAACGTTAATCCGGATAAATAATACTCAGCTGAGGATCCCTATCCACACTGCATATGTAGCACCCAAGCTTGCATATGCCAACTCGTCTACCACGATTCCTCCAAGATTGGGCCCGGTCCTACGCCACCCGGAAGTACAGTACACCACTCCAATCCGGGACTCTAACCCACGTGGGTACATGCTACTTCCGCCATCTCTCCACTCCCAGTGCGCGGTTGTCGGTCCAATAATGGATTTCTCGGAGCCAGAGCTTTCCGTAGTATGTGAATAGTTACAAGTCTTGACCAGCAGGCCCCCATACGGATGGTCCCTACATTTTCCAGCCAGCGACAAGCACCTCGGGACTCTAACCCAAGAGTACAGGTCCTGTCAGTTTTTCAACCCTGTCCCGGTCGGTGTCAACTGTTGAGTCCCGGACTACAACATGACGGCACCGTACGCAAGGACAACCTCTCCTTCCCATTGACTAAGTACGGATCAGATACTTAGCCAATAGTGGGAGTAAAGCCAAAATCCCATAAAGATTCTTAAGTGATCACACTTTTGAAATTGGCATTTTTATTGCAAATCTATTTAATAGCATTGCTAAGCATTTTTCAAATACCTTGTGAAAAGCAGGTATCGGGTGTATCAGTGGTCAAGGTGGATAGTGCATCAATTAGGATAGCACACAACTCCTATAAACCTAATGCAATAATTTAACTCAAAAGCATTTAAGGAAACATTTTATAAAATTCAAGGAAAGGGGTTAAATGCACCGGGGCTTGCCTTGGATGGCAAAAAGGACGGACTCGGGGTTGGAGTAGGTGTCGAAGCTCGGGGTCGCCTCGGGGACAGATCCTTCGGTGGCTACCTCGACTTCAGGTCCTTCTTCGTCAACTATACGGATGCAATGATGAATGCTCATGAGAATGATGATATGGACTTAAGGTGCAAGACAATTCCACTGATTCTAGATTACTTTTAAGCAAGGCATGATTGAATTCTAGGTTGAGCATAAAAGGTAATCATTTCTTCCTTAAGCAATATTGATTAACTAGCCCTTAATATAATTATCCTAAGCACCAACCAACATAGCATCACAAACATCATAGACCAAAGGGTAGGGGTCTATGAACATCAATCAATCCAAAGATCACATCATCAACACTTATTACCAACCCTAATCCATCTTTTCTATTTTCTTAATTTATTTAAAAGGTCATTTTATGAAGTTGCTCCAAAAATTACCAAATTAATCACATAAGTTCATTATGGTGTAGATAGATGGCAAAACAAATTTCATAATTTTTGGAGGTCATTAAGGTGCTCAAATAAAATCAGACATTAATTAGCAAAATGCACTATTTAACAATTAAAAAAAACTCAAAAATCAACTTGTTCCAAAAGACTTCAAAATTTTACCAGAGACTAAACATGGCATAAGAAGCTCACAAAAATTTGTCTCATGATTTTTGGAGTTATAAATCACTCTCCAAAAATACCAAAATCTTCATTTTTCAATTAAAAGGGGAATTTTATATTTTCAAATTTTTGCACAAAACTCAAGTTTCATATTTTTATAAAATACTCCAGAGCATAAAGAGTCTACCACAAAAATTTCAGAATTTTTGGATGTACACAGAAAATCATACAAAAAAGAGAAAACAGAACACTATTCACAACTCTCAGAAAAAGAGAAGAGCACTGTGCTCCCTCTAGGCCGGGCTCGGCGAATCGCGGGGCTCGGGCGAAACGGAGAAGTGAGCCTCGGTCCGAGGCCGGACTCGGGCGAGACGGAGAGCATGCGTCGCCGAGGCTTGGGCTCGGTCGAAGCGGAGGGTCATGCGCTTGCCGAGGCTTGGGCTCGGGCGAAGCGGAGAAACAGGCCTCTGCCCGAGGCGTGACTTGGGGCTCGGGCGAAGCGGAGTTGAAGCAGAGGCCGAAGGCTCGGATGCTTACCACGTGTCGGAGGCAGGGCTCGAGGGTGAGGCTCGACTCGAGGGTGAGGCTCGACACGAGGGCGAGGCTCGACACGAGGGCGAGGGAGAAGATGACCGCGGCGGTGCTCCGGCGGTCCGGCGGTCCTGAGCAGCACATGCGACCGCAAGGGCCGGGTTAGAGTCGCACGGGGTCAAGGAACACAACACGGGGGTCGGTGAGAGATGATCATGGCCGGAGACGGCGAATTCCACGAACCCGAGCTCGCCGGGTTTCGGCCGGGGATGGGGACGGCGAGCTTACGCCGGGCAAACGGAGGCGGGGAAGGTGAAATTGAAGGGTGGGAAAGCTTCACGAGCTCAAGGCGGAGCTTTAGGGCTAGCTGGTGGAGAGGCGGAGTGTCTGGAGAGGTCCGGCCACGGTGGCGGAGGTGAAGTGCGGAGCTCGGGGCTCCGGCGGCTTATATAGCCGCGGCTATGGGACGGTAGAGAGCTCGAGGTCACGCGGGTAAGGTTTGCGGGGGCGTGCGCACTCGATTGCGCTCTGGCGGTAGAGCTGGCGTGCAGCCGGGGCTCGGGCGCAATGCTCGGCCGGCGATGGCCACGCGGCGGCGGCGGCTGGGCACTGTAGGGGCCGAGAGCGATGGTCAGCGCTCGCGTGCGGGCGCGGAGGGAACAGGGGAACAGCGGCGACAGGTTGGTGGCGCGTGGGGAGCAGCCGCCTGCGCTGCAGCCGCAGCGCCGGCGCCATGGCCGGGCCCCCCTGGCCTCTGGCTCTACGGGAAGAAGAACAGTGCTAGGGTCTAGGGTTTGACTTTTGGCTGGTTTCTGAATTTTGCAAAAATCTCCCAAAATTTGAACTGTGCGACAAAAACTCAAAACACCAAAGTTGTTCAGAAAAGTGAGATCTACAACTTTGTCAATATGAACATTTTCAAATTCCAAATAGTTTTTGAACTACATTCAAAAACAGAAAAGGGGACACTTTTCAAATTTGATTCAAATCAAAATTACTTTGGATTTCAAACTGAAACTTGAACATCTTCCAATATGAAAGTTGTTCCATTTGACAAAACCTATAACTTTGCTAATACACACTTTTTCTGAAACTCAATAGTTTTTGAAAAACTTTTTAAAACTGAAAAGGGGACAAAAACTGGAATTTGAATGAATTTGAAATTACTTCAAATTTTATATAGAAACATGGAAATCTGTAAATACCAAAGTTGTTCCTCTTGATCAGATTCACAACTTTGCTTTTTTGAACCAACTCAAAATTTTGAATTTTGAAAAAGTTATAAAAAGGGAATAAATCCAGGATTTGGGATTTTAGGGTTTTGCAAAAGGAAACTCAATTCAAATCTGATTTTTGAACTTGGATCAAAGCAACAAGCATCAGGGCACTAACTTTGAACAAGAATTACATAGAACTAGGCACAGAGGTGAAATTACCATTTTGCCCTTATAGGAAGAATGGGGCTAATAAGGGTTTTTGCAATAGAGATACATCACATAAAATGATACATTAAGCAAATGCATACACATGAAATCATGATCAAGATGATTAATGATGCTAATGATGATATGTCAAGTTAATTACATGCTTAAACACCAGAGGTGTTTCAAGCAGGGAGGCATCACCATCTCCACCTAGCTGCCGCCACGCAGGCGCGCGAGCTCCGCCGGATCCCTGGACAGCGTCCCCGGGATCCCTGGAATTTATTGGGTTCCTCTGTTTCGTGAGGAAGCGTGTCCTCATCTCACCTTGGTTTAACGGTGGAGGGAGGCAGGTGCGGCCACCAACACTGCGTGAAGAGCGTCTCGTCGTAGGCGGTCAGGATGAGCTCATACCCCCGCCCGGCCTCCCGCGCCCGGTGCATGGCTACCTCCCTCCGCGCAGATGTCTGCCTCCGCGCAGCGACCATGGGCGAGCCAGCCGGCACCCGCAGAACAACTGACGACGACGCCTTCCCCTTCTTCCCGCTAGCCCCCGACGACGCGGAGGCCGCGGCGTCGGACGCCACGACCGTGGCCACGGAGCCCGGGCGCGCGCGCCACCGGAAGGGCAGGAGCAGGAGCAGGGCCAGCGGCTGGAGCACGGCGAGGAGCCAGCGCAGCGCGAGCAGCGCGCTTAGCCGGCCCGCCGCGTCCGCCGCCTACATGCTCCCGGCCATCCCTGCGACCACCGGTTCCGCCCCTATCCCTTCTTCTCCTCTCTCGGCGCGGGCCGCGCAGGACTGGTGGGTTATTGGGTCGGTCGGCCGTCGCCGCTGCCGTGGCCCCTCTCGCCCCCCAGATAAAGCTGGGCCGCCAGATCCTGGGGACCGAGGTCGAGCGCGCAGCGGGCGGTCGGGAGTCGGCGGGACAGCGCGGTAGCCTCGGCGCGCATCCCGACGTTGGCGAGCAGCGCGAGAGCCAGGTGGCCGCGAGCCGCGTGCGCGCCGGCCGCCAGCTCGCGCCTCCTGCGCCCCAGGAGCGCGGCGGCGTCGCGGAGGTCGTTGAGGCGGCGCTGCTTCCACGGGCCCCCGGACAGTCGCCGCGGGCGCACGGGGCACGCGGGAAGCACTGCCGTGGGGAGCTTCGCCCCGGCCGCCGCCCCAGGCGCGTTGGGCTCCTTTCCGGCGGGCGCACGGAGTCGTGGGCACGTGGGGCGCGCGGAAATGGAGGGCAGCAACACATCGCTCCACTGCCACCGGGAGGAAGAAGCACATGATAAGTTGGCCCCACATGGCAGAGAGAGAAAGGGGCATGAGAGAAGGGTATTTTGGACGTTTTTCCTTGAATGACCCACGTGTCAGAGCAGCTAAACGGCAGAAAGTGGATGAAAGTTGGATGGAATGACATTTAGGGCAAGAAAGTTTAGGTGGATGGCACCAGTGCGTGTTCCAACTTTATAATGGCTTCTGTGGAATTGCGAACTTTCGTAATGGTACTCATGTAAAAGTCTCTAGATACATGTGTTCATATAGGGACAAAAGAACAAGAACCGGCATGATCAATGCTCGTATGGGAAGGGGATGTGTAGATGTTCTTTCTTTTTTTTCTCTCTTCTTCTAACTTTAGTGTTACATACAGGACAAATAAAGTGAAAGTGATGAATTACCTATACAATTTGTCTGTGTGATAATTACATTTTACCGTTGTTTGATCTCCCAGTCCTCACATACACTAACGTCTATGGTCATCGTCTTGTTGCCGTCCTCCCCTGCCCCGGGAGACGACAGCACCCTGCAGCAATTCCGTCTCGGAGACTGCAACAGGATCGTGCAAAAACCAACCACTCAGCATCAAACGCTAGCAGTAGATGATACAGTAGAGTAGAATTGTTGAATGAACATGAACAGAGGCAGAGAAGTTCGACGAGGTTTACCTTATCCCACAATGCGGGATCGGGCTTCTTAACCACGAGCACGCTGTCGAGCAGCGTGTCGGGGTCTGGGATCTTCCACCGGCACACCGGGCGTGCCTCGTCGCGCCGCCGCCACCGCTGGTACCTCGTCACGGTCGTCTCGCCGCCGCGCGCCACCGCACGCCGCGCAGCGGCTAGGTAATACAGCGCGGGCCGCTCGCACGGGTTGCGCGCCAGCGGCCGCGTGTTGAAAGCGTGCGACTTGTAGTCGGCGCGCCGGTACCAGTTGAGGAACGTCCGCGCGGGGGTCTCCATCTCCCGCGGCGAGATCACGCCCCTCGCCACCATGACGACGAACCCCCACGCCACCGACACGGTCCACCGCCTCGCCTCGTCGTAGCATATGGACTGCTGCATCACCCCCGTCGAGTCCAGCATGACGGGGCCCTCGAACAGCCTCCGCACCGCGGCCGGGCGGGACCGCGCGTTCGGGAACAGCGGGCGCACGACGTCGAGGTGGTGCAGCGACACGAGCGGCGCGACGGGGTGCGCGGCCAGGAGGCCCAGGAGGTCCCCGTACACGTCGTACTGGTGGAACCCCGCGTGCCTCGTCAGCGGCACGCCCAGCTCCGCCATGCACGCCTGGATGCGGTCGTCGCTGCCGTACAGCGACGGGTACCGCCGGATGCACGCGTCCTGCATCCGCTCCAGCCGCGCCGCCAGCGGCCGGCTGATGGCGAAGCCCCCGCCGCCGAACGCCATCCCGTACGAGAAGTAGATGTTCTGCAGGTGGCTCTCGGAGGAGGAGCCGATGTAGTAGGGCTGCCGGTGGTCGAGCCTGCCGAGCACCGCGAGCAGGTTGTCGGGGAGGAAGACGGTGTCGTCGTCGCCCATGACGAACCACCGCACGTCGGGGAGGCCGAGGCGGAAGGTCTCGGAGACGATGCGGGAGATGCGGATGGCAGACCGGTGCCCGCGCCGGTGCGTGTAGGGGAAGCGGGAGGTGTCCGCCGAGACCTTGATGGGCGGCAGCCCCTCCGGCACGCTGGATGGCCGCACGGGACGGTCCACCCACACGAAGCCGCGCATGCCCCCGCCAGGGCGCCACCAGATCTTGATGTACTCCTTCCGCTTCTCCCACAGGCGCGCCGACGCCGCAATGCCGAACACTACGTGCTGCAGCGTCGTCGCCGCCAGCAAGGCGGGAGAAGGAGGTGGTGGCGGCGGCGGCGATGGCGTTGACGACGTAAGGTTATAATTGGTGGTAAGATGAGAGACGGCCAAGGCGTTTGACGTGCCCTTGGCTGTGACGGGGTCCGCCGGCGGGCAGGAGGGGGTTGAAGAGAGGATGACGTGGAGGGCGTAGAAGACGTAGAGCACGGTGAGAGGGATTAGGAGCAGGAGGACGAAGCGGAGGAGGGAGGCCGCCGGGCTCTCCTTGCCGCCTCCTCCGGCGGCCGCCTTCATTGCCCGCGCCGTTTCCGGCCGTCGTTATGTTCCCGCGGTATTGGTACCTCCTCCTCGTCGGTTTCTTCGTGGACGGCGGAAAAAAGTTGCCGGTGGCAGCGAGCAGATTCGTGCGGGAAGAGAGAGAAAAGAGTGAGATTTCGACGGAGGAGGCGGAGGCGTGGGGGAGATCGGCAGGTTGCGCATTCTCCTCGCGCATTGGTGGGAGCGGTTCAGGTTCAGCTTCTCGTCTCCGTCAATTTGTTTCTCGAGGTTTCCGTTTCGGTTTCAGTTCTTCTTCGTCTTGTTGTCGCGGGTGGGAAGTGCTACTTCGGCGTGCGCTACGCAATGCTTCTCAGAGTCACACGAATGGCGCTCGCAATCCTCGTATCATCGCATCCCAGATTCCCAGCAACGAATGCTGCACGAATTCGGGTCCATGTTAAATGGTTGCGGGCCTGAAGCCCTTCCATCGTGGGTCCGAGTCATGGAGCCCAAATGAATGCCCAATCCCCAATCACTAGTTTTTTTTTTCTCTTTTTAGAAAAATAGGAAGAAATTTATATTCCGACCAAGAGTTTTGCACACAATCATTTATTATTGCAAAGGTCAAACTCTAGTGGAAAAGAAGCTCTCAAAAAGCAGCAGAAGCAAAGGATGTAGAAGAGCCAAACGACGAGCTAAGCACTAAGTCTATGAAAATTTGAAAAGACAATCATCTTTTTTGGTGAAGATCTTTATCGTTGTAGTCTCCAATAGTCAATATACCAAATTTCAATTAGATTGGTCGTCCTCCTTCTGAAGGGTGGGCCAAAGATGTATCCAAAAGATGACCCTAATAAAAATAGCATGTAAATAAGAGTAACATTTTTCTATCAAATACTGGATCATTTCTTATCAACTATAGAGATCAAAATATTGCACTCGCTCATACTCGAATTTGAGACCACGATTTTGCAAAAAAAAAAAAAATTATGGCAGAGCAGAAATTGCATAACCCATATTCTGTGTGGGCACCAAGAGGCACCAAAAGACACCTCCAACCACCATAAAAGAGCTCATGAATAAAACGGTTAAAATGGGAGTAGAAAATAATATTGTTAATGATAAAAAGTGAACAAAGAGCTTTGCGATAATATTCATGCCATTGAGGGGGTCCTAAATCATGTTTTGGATCATCACATTTGGCATTGGATCATCACAACTTGTAATAGTTGTATTAGTTGTTATCTTGTAAGTCCTCAGCTGTTCCAGCCCTCCCCCCTTTCTACCCTCTCTTCCCTACCCCCACTCACTCTCTCCTTGTAAGTATTCCCCTGAACTTGTACCCTTTTTCCCTTTTATTTATAAAATTGAGTTTTGCGTGCCGTGGGACCTCCCCACGGTCTTTTTTCCCTCAAAAAAGAGAGGAGAAGATGGCGTCCAACCACTGGCCTGACTTAAAGTTCTAAAACGGGACATTTTAGATCTGAAACTATTTCACTACAGTATAAATTTGTGAAACAAAATGTTCAGCTGAATTGAGTCTAAGATAACCGAACAAGACCTAACTAAATGGAATAACTTAAGGTAATTTGTTTAGGAACGTCCTCGTTCGTTCTAGAAACGGGTCATCCCTTTGATTCTGTTATCTATCTTCCTCGCCGTTGCAATCTGAGAAATCCAACCGTGAAACAGATCAACGTTGAGAGGTGCAGAGACGTGGTCATGGCTTTGTTTACTTTGTGGATAAAAAGTTTTTAGGTGTCACATTGAATGTTCCAACACTAATTTAGTCTATTAAAAATATACTAATAAGAAAACAAATTACATATTCCGTCTGGAAACCGTGACACGAATTTATTAAAACTTATTAATTCGTCATTAGCACATATTTACCATAACACAATATTGTCAAATTATGAACTAGTTAGGTTTGAAATTAAAGTTATCACAGTCTATGTAATTAGTTATTTTTTATTCTATATTTAATACTTTATGCATTTATCTAAATAAATGTGATGGGTAAATTTTTTTTGTCAGAACTAATCAGGCCAGTTGCCGTTGCAGGCTTGCAGCTTGGCAATTCTCGATTTGTCCTTGTCGTGAGGGTGCGGGATTCTTTGCTGAGAGCACCTTGTGTTCAGCACCCATTTATAAGTTTAAATTCTTGGAAGTGACAGGTAATTTGGCGCTACTTGACAAGCAGCGAAACCAATAATCACACTCATGCAGTGGACATATACTGTGCTAAAAACTGGAGTGATTGGTGATAGAAAGAAAGGGCTCGTCCTCGTCCTCGAAACAAAGCCGAGAGGAGAGGAGGATATTCGTCCCTTTCCATGTTGAGTGAGCCATGACGGGGGAAGAGGGGAATTTCAAAACTCGGTAGGCCACCCGTTTTCCGGCACGTCGAAAGCGTGCTGGGCCAAAAAGGCCGTCATCCCATGCACGATGTCGAAAGCCCCCTGGGTCCTAAGCACACCGTCGTCGTCCTATGCCCATCACCAATTATGCCCCGTCCTCGTGTCAGTCCGTACAATTTCTCAGCTCTCTCTCAGCTCAGACGGAAGAGGTCGATCGATCGGCCATGATGATTGGTCCCCTTCGCTGCACTGCACAGAATGCCAACAATGATCATCAGCCCACTCTTTTGCATATCCGTTTACTGCAAACCCCCAAAGAATTAAAGATCTTTACCACCTTCGGAACCTGCTCTCCGAAGGACTAGAAGTTTCTGCGTTATAACGAGCCTACATCGTCGCTTTGCTCATCTTTTACACGTACATCGTCGTCCGGCCAACAGGCCAAGTGAGGAATCCAGACGCCAAACGAATGTTCGCCGCAGCTACTTGGGACACAGGGATTATTAATGCATGGAAAGAATAGTGCCCGCCCGCGGCGCCTGCCAGTAGTCGGTCGCTGTCGAGCGCTACGCTACTACGGAGTACGCATTGACCCCGATTCGGCCGCGTAGTTTACGGGTGCGCCTTGCCTCTCAGGCATACGCCACGCCAAGTGGGTCAGATAGATCTCAGATGTGAGAGCAGATCGCGCGGTTAATCTCAGATGTAGTAACTGTTAACTAAACCAGGTGGAAACCATAGATATTATCGAGTTCGATTTTTGTCTTCAGCATAGCAGTAGTACTACCTTCAGCATAGCTGGACATGGTCGACTGGATGAGGATAAGGATTCCAGTGATTTGATAGATAGATAGATTGATGCGGAATGGCGCAACAAAAATGGAATTCAATTTAATCTGCAAAAGAATTCACAGCTCCACGGGTTCGGAAGACGGAATCGGCCTACAGATCATGAGATCAACCCTACTTGTACTAGTACTTGGCTAATTTCCTACCAGTGATTTCTGTTGAAAGCCGCTGTAAAAACCAGAGCAAAACTCTCGTCTGCCGTTGGTTTCGCCTTTCACCGACGGAGACACGATCAAACGAAGACAGAGGGGACAACCGTGTGCTACTTTTACTACTGGCAACCGCTGCAGGCTTGAGTGATGACTGATGATGGTCGAGCAGGTTTTGGCGGCGGTCACCCGTCTGACCGACCGGGCGGGGTGGGCCGCACATGAGGACGCGGTTTGCCTTGCCACGGATCGGATTCGCGTGGCCTCCCGGCTCCCGCGTCCCGCCTGCCAACTGCCAGCCACGCACACGCAGCAGCCAGCAGCTCACTGGAAGCCGCCGAGGCCGGTGAGCAGCAGCTCGTGAGGCCGCAGCAGCGTCGGGCTGGGCACCGCCAGCAGCAGCGGCGTTGACGGCAGGGAGGACGGGTAGGACATGTCGTAGTCGGCTGCGTCGGGCCACGGCGCGGCGGCGGCCCCCGGGACGAGCGGCGCGCGGCAGAGCGGGCAGGTGCGCTGGTCGTGCGCCATCCAGCGGTCGAGGCAGGCGCGGTGGAAGGCGTGGCGGCAGTTGCTGAGCCGCCGCACCTCGTCGCCGCCGCCGATGCCGCTGAGGCACACGGCGCAGTCGCCGTCCCCACACGCCGCGCCGGCCAGCTCCTCGAACCGCACCACGGGGAGCGCCTCGTCGACGAGCACCGCCGGGACGGGCCTGAACTCCGCCCGCCGCTGCTGCAGCTCCAGGTGCGGGTGCGGGTGCTCCTGCGCCGCCGCCGAAGTTGTGGGCGGCGCGGGGTAGTTGTAGTTGCAGCCGAGGTCGATCAGGTCGCCGAGCCCCACGGCGTGGAAGGCCCAGAGGAGGAAGCGGTGGAGGTGGCCGAGGAGGAGGAGCGCCTGCAGCACCACGCGCGGGAGCAGCATCTCCGACTCCGAGTACCCCACGGGGAACCCCATCGTGGTCGCGGCGTCAATCTTGGAGCCCCTGGGTTGGGTGGGTGGAACCGTCCAGAGCGGAGCGGACGGAGCTCAGTGGCCGGCGGGCGCGGTGGTCCGGTCTGCCGTGGCGCGCGCGCGCTCGTGCGTGCGTGCGTGCGTGGAAGAGGGAGGAGTGGAGGACTGACCGACTGAGCCGGGACTAGCAGCAGCAGGTCGCATATAAAGCGGCACTGGGGCGGAGCAGGAGTGCGGGGAGTAACGCGGAAACATCGGTGGCGGGCGGGGCGACGGCCGCGGCAAGTTGTTGAGTTTGCGTGTGCCGGCGCGTTGTTTGGTCTCGGGGCCTCTTGGGACCAGCGGTGGTCTGGTGGTCTCGGACTCGTGCTGGGTGCTGAGCTGGGCGACCGGTCCTGTTTCGGTGACGCCGACGCGACGGCCTACTAGAGGAATTTTCCTAGGCCCACCAGCCTCGGCGCGGCGCGCTACACTGCTACTACTAGTAGATTCTGCCTCGGTGGTGGTGGTAGCAGTAGTTTCCTGCTAGTGGTAGGCAAAGATTATTCTGGGGTAGCATCGTACTAGGGCCTGTTCTTGCTGTAGTATTGTTTTTTCTCGGCTTATCAACCTTAAAAACCATCAAGTCGAACCGTCCACTATATAAACTCATCAAACTTTTTATATTCGCGTACCGTAATTCACATTAGGAATTTTGCAGTGTAGCCCCGTGGATCCTAGTAACATTTTGTTCGCGAACTGTGGTTCGAGAGCCTAGCCTATTCTTTTCGCCAAATTGGGCGGCTCGGCTGTGAGCTGTAGGCTGTCCTGTCTGGGAGGGATGATGGATGCTGGCAGGAAGGTTCTCTGTATTCTCTGTCGCGCTTTGTTAGGGAACTCGAGCGGGGAGAGGTTTGGGGTCCGTTTGGTTGGTGACCGGAACTTGCCACGTCTGATCTTCGGCAAACTGTGGCTGCCACAGAAAGTGTGGCGAACAAAATCGAAGCCACACTTCTGGCAAACTTTGGCACGAAAATGAGTCTATGATGTGTGGGACATGGTGCTAAGAAAGTGTGGCGTGCCATAGCTGTGGCAGTGAACCAAACGGCTGCCAGAAAAACTGTGGCACGACGAATCTGTGGCGTGGCAAGTTCTGGTCACCAACCAAACGCACCCTTCGTCTCGTTTTGTCACTAGTACCACTCGCAGTCGCAGCTGGAGGAGGTTCCCATCCCAAGCGGTCAAGCCTCGTCTGCTATGTACAACTTGGGCCGGCTAGCTGCTACCTGCCGTCCGTCAATTGGAGAGGAGATGCCGTCTTCCAATTATTTGACCTAGAGGAAAAAGTCTGGCCCCTATAATTCCTTCTCCTTCCCAAGTTCCACGTACGACAGTTCAACGAGGAAAAAAGCATTTGATTTTGACTCGAGCTCTTCTCGTTCATGCACACCACAGTACACTACTACAGAAACATGCCTTTAACCCCGGTTGGCAAGGGCCTTTAGCCCCGGTTGCCGAGCCGGGACTACGCTTCCGGGACTAAAGGCCCCCCCCTTTAGTCCCGGCTCCGGCCACCGGGGCTAAAGCCCCCCCTTTAGTCCCGGTTGGTAATACCAGCCGGGACTAAAGGGTGCTGCCAGTGGTGCCCCGCAGCAGCACCCTTTAGTCCCGGCTGGTATCACCAACCGGGACTAAAGGGTCCCTGGTTTTTTCTTTTTTATTTTCATTTCAGTTCTGTTTTTAGTTTTGTTTATTTATTTAATAGGTTTTCTAATATGTATTCTTTGCTGCTAATATATATAATTTATATATATTAGCAGCATAACACAATAAGCTTATTGCATGCATATATAATTGAACTATAGAACTACATATATATATATATATAAATATGTACATATAAAATTACAAGCAATATATATACATGTAGAAGTTGTCCAAATATCTATCTACAAAAGTTGTACTCTAAAGTTAGTACTATAAACCTATTACAAGTTGTACTCCATCTAAATATCTACAGGGCATACAAATGATCATCATTGTTTGGAATCAACGGGTCGTCGGTATTATAGTAGAACTCGCCGTTTGGACTTATGACTTGTTCCCGAAGAAATCCTGCTATTGACTCTTGTATTGCTTTCAATTGGTCTTGTAGCATCACTTTTTGCTTCAACCAGTCAGTCTTCAATTGGAATTAAAGAAGATATTAGTTATATCTATATTATCAATATTAAGTCTATAAAAAATGAAAAGAAACATGTTACGTACTTTGATGATTTCTTCAGGAATTCTATTTGATTCTATCATCATGTACTCGCAAACATAGAATCCGCATAAGTTGGTACCCTGTTTTTGTCTCAAAATCCACTGTAGAATGAAAAGATTCATCTCGTAATAAAGATATGATATATGACATGATATAATAAAGATACACGTACATTGACGAAGGTGTAAACTTACTGGTAGTCGTGGCTTTATTGTAAGTGAGGCCTTACACTGACTCATATGTTCCCGAGCAATGAATTTTTCCCAAACCCTAATCCGGCCAATGAAACATTAATAGTTGGATCATTATTTATTAATTAGTATATATATACAAGCTTAGTCTCTACTTTAAGCATGGAAGCTAGGGATCGAAAAATTACCTTTGGAGGATGTCTATCATATCTTGGTAATCTTCTTGCGGTTTGCTCAACGAGTCATAGATTAACACATTGCTGTGTTTGAGATCAATGACCATCAGTATCCAGTGAAAGCTGTTGATACACATGATTCATATATATAGATTATTAGGGTTAAGTAAAATAAAATGTGCATATACTTATTATTAACTATATATGTCTCACGCACTTAAAGTTGTATGAGAAGAGTATTTTTTCTCTATCTTTTTGGTTCACGAAGAACCTCATGAGATTCATACACGACTCATCGCTCCAAGTCGCTGAAGGGTTTGGAGCCTTGAAAACCACATATGGATCAACAAACCCAACAGAATTGTCATGTTTATCTCTGAGCTGAGTCATCTGATACCTGCAATATCGAGTCGATCCACAAGTACGTGTGTAAGAATACTACATACTATATACACATACTAGAGAGTTCAATGAAAACTATAAAAGAAACACTTACAAACAATAGCAGCTAAGGAGCGATTTGTCCAGTGCGTCCATATGGCATAGCTGATGTAATTCCTCCATCTGGACTAAGATTAGGTCATCGCCACGGAAGTAGTGATGGTTCCGAATTCGGACAGAAATCCAATTTATATCACCGTCTTTAGAAGCCTCCATGCACCATTTGTTGATTGCAAACATCTGCGTACCAAGTACATGCAAGTGATTGGGGTTCATTAGACTCCTGCCCGGTGCAAAATTTCTCCTCCATTCATCAACTACTTCCGCTCTTGGAAACTCCAGCCCAGTAGCAATATTTTGAATCGTCTCGTATGGGAGACCGCTGTCAATGAAAAATTTTTCCATTGAGTCCATCTCAGACAAAGTGGTCTCTCCAGATTTTCTCTGTACTCTGCCCATGTTTGAACCATACTGATTTTGCACAAATAATGGGGACAGAGGTCTTGATGTTTCCCCAAGCTGTGGAACACTCTTTCCCACTTTCTTCGTGCTTGATTGTTGTTCTTTTGCAGACTTGATTAGAGAGCGTTCGTAGTCTGATTTTCGCGGAGCCTTTCGGGCTTCACGCATCTTGATACCATGCTGGTCCACCCTTTTCCTTAACTCCTGTGGGTTTAACAGGAGGTAAGGCTTCTCTGGGTTTCTCTTCGCTTTAGCCGCGGCCGTTGATTCATCTAAAAAATTTTTCACATCTTTTTTCACCGAAATTTGTAACTCCTCATCAGTCATTTCATAAGCTAATTTCTCGTGTGCTTTTTTTCCTGATGCAGGAGCCTTCTTTTTGGAGGTGGGGCCTTCGGTTCCGTGGCAGCGGACCGCTTCTTAGGGCCGCGCGGTGGAGGCAGGGGTGTTGGAGCCCGCGGTGGAGGAGACGGTGGGGCCGGTGGCGGTGTTGGAGCCCGCGGTGGAGGTTGTGGCGTTGGAGCCCGCGGTGGAGATGGTGGGGCCGGTGGCGGCGTTGGAGCCCGCGGTGGAGGAGATGGTGGGGCCGGTGGCGGTGTTGGAGCCCGTCGTGGAGGAGATGGGGTTGAAGCCGTGTCCTCCAACACATCGTCACCGCCCGCAGCACTATGATGCACTGGGGAATAATGACGAACTGGACTATAGTTCCTGCTACGCAAAACAACGAATGATGTGAGCATCCAACTAATATATACATATAGGAAGTTAGTGTAATAAAAATTGTTTCTCATTCACGCGCACACTACCTATGGTGAGGATCTTGATCAGTAGGAGGAGGTTGTGGCGGTGACACTCCAGGAATAATAATGAAGCGCTTGCGCCAGCAAATAAATGTCTTCTCTGCTTCACCTAAAGTCTTCTCCCCATCTCCCCCTTCGATTTCCAGTGCCACGCTGCCACAACCTGTCTCAACCCTATCCACCGAAACGCTAGCGTATCCGGCTGGCACTGGTTGACCATGGATTCTTGGTGTTCTTGTGCGGTCGATAGGGTTTACAACACCGACAACCACCTTTTTCGTGGCATTTCCATCTGGAATGTGCAGCTCACAAGTAGTAAAAGGTTCTTTAACGTCATCCACGGGAAAGTGTAGCTTGGAGTCATCTTGAATGGTTGGTACTTCCGTGGAGGCGCAGCTGCTTTTCATCTGACCTGGGGGGCTAATGTTCGCTTGAGGATGCTGTGATGATGTACCTTGCCCACTCGTCATTTGACTAAGTGCCGCTTGCACTTGCCTTTTGATTTCCTCCTGCATCCATTCTTCACGAGATTTCTCACGCTCTTGTGTTTGAAGAACATACTCCTCCAACTTGAAGAGTCGCTCTGCCTCCTCGTCCTTCTTTCTTTGGCGGCTTCTATAACTTTCTCGATCCGCTTCGAAGGAATGTAGCCACGAAACGGCCCCAAAGCCTCTCGTACGCCCACCGTGCTCAGGATTCTCCAACGCGTACGTGAGTTCATCCTTCTCTCTATTGGGCTTGAACTCGCCAGCCAACACCGCATTTCGTGCTTGAACTAGCCTATGTGCTGCTCTTGAAATTTGCGGGCCCCAATCAAGCTCCCCATCATTAGGGTTTATGGTTCCCCCATGAGCGTAGAACCAATTTCTGGACCGTTCACTCCAATTTCTTCTTATTGTCTCTGGGACTACCCCCCTGGCAAGCATCTCGTGTTCTTGTCTCTCCCACTTTGGAAGGGCAGTCTTATAGCCACCTGATCCTAAATGATGGTGGTATTTCTTCTGAGCTGCATTCAGTTTGTTTACTCTGACCCGGGCCTCGCTCTCTTGTGATCTTTTGTACTGTACAAATTCATCCCAATCGGCCCTTATCTTGACATACGCCTTAGAGTTGAAATCTGGCGTCTCGTTCTTCAGCACAAAGGTGTGGTACAATTTCTTCTTCCAGTCCTGAAAAAGTGTGGCCATCTTCTTCATTGTCCACTCCCGAATTCGCCTCAGCAGCTCCTCATCATCCGTGTCAAACGAGAAATGAGCTTGGACGTTATCCCAGACTAGCTGCTTGTCAAGATTGGAGACATAACTGATCTCGGGAGCACTTCGCCGCTCTTTCCATTCACGGGCACTTATCGGAATCCGATCTCTCACAAGGAACCCACAGTGAAAGACATATTTCTTTGCATTGGGTCCTAGTGGTTGGCCTGTAGCCATATCGAATTCGGAGATTACATGACGGCCCTTCAACGGCCTCTTCGGCCCTCGTTTTGGTCTGCTCTGCCCTGTCGCAGACGTCGATCCAGAGGGCTACATATAGGTAAAGACATGAAGATGAAACCCTAATACAAGTTGACATAAAACCTAATCAAGTAATAAAGTAAATGTAAACCCTAACACGACACATTGTATATATACCTCGCCTGTATTGCCTTCTTCCATCTCAACTTGTTGTTCAGTGAGATTTTCATCATGCATGGTCATGTCTTCGTAATTCAATAAGTATTGACTCCCGTCATCGTCGCCGGCTATGATATTCATCATTTCCTCCTCCATCACATTCTCATTTGGGTCGGCCATTTCTGTGAATATTAAAATATATATACAATATGATCGAACACTTAAAGGAGCTTTATACATGTATGTGAAACGAAAACCGAAAACCAGGGGTTTAATTAGGGGTTAAGGGTTTAGGGTTTTGGTCTCGGGGTTTAAGGTTTCGGGGTTTAGGGTTTCGGGGTTTATGGTTTGAGGGTTTAGGGTTATGGTTTCAGGTTTTACGGTTTCGGGGTTTAGGGGTACGGGGTTTCGGGGTTTAGGGTTTAGGGGTTCGGGGTTGCGGGGTTTAGGGTTTAGGGTTTAGGGGTTCGGGGTTTTGGGGTTCAGGGTTTCGGGGTTTGAGGGTTTAGAGTTAGGGGTTCGGGGTTTCGGGTTTTAGGGTTTCGGGGTTTAGGGGTTTGAGGGTTTAGGGTTTCGGGGTTTAGGGGTTTGAGGGTTTAGAGTTAGGGGTTCGAGGTTTCGGGTTTTAGGGTTTCGGGGTTCGGGGTTTCGGGGTTTGAGGGTTTAGTGGTTTAGGTTCGAGGGTTTAGGGTTAGGGTTTCAGGTTTTGGGGTTTCGAGTTTTAGGCAATTCATAAAAATAACATGACAATAACATATATTCGTAAAGAGTAATAAATACTTGTTCCGACATGGCACATGATTTTCTATGAACACATATTTCTAAGAGTAATAAATACATGTTTAAACATATCCTTGTCACGTGATTTACACACCGTGGACGAGAACGACGACGGTGGACAGCAGCGAGGATGACGACAGTGCGGATGATAGTGGACGGCGGCGAGGTCGGTGCGGCGGTCACCAGGACTACATGTCGAACACATATTTGTTACGTTAAAAAAACAATATATGATTTTCCTTTTTCTGTAAATATATCTATTCATATTCATTATTTGTATATATCTATTTCTAGAAAAGAAGAAATGAAAAAGTTAAATAGAAAATAATCTATAAATATATGTGTAAACATATATTTGTTACGTTAAAAAAACGTATATATATGATTTTCCTTTTTCTATAAAGAAAAGAAATGAAAAGGTTAAATAGAAAAATTCATATTCATTATCTATAAATATATATATCTATTTATATTCATTTCTTTTTCTTTATATATATACATATATATATATATCAATTTTTCTATTTAACCTTTTCATATTTTTTTACACTCTCACACACACTGGACACACACGCACACCATCACACACTGCACACGCACACACACACGCACAGGCCGGCGGCTCGGATGACGGCGGCCGGCGCGGAGGACAGCGGCGTGGAGGACGTACGGCGGAGTGGATGAGGACGGCGGCGTGGAGGACGGCGGCGTGGACACGACGGAGAGGAGGACGGCGGCGTGGGAGGCCGAGTGCGGAGCGGAGAGGCTCGACGGCGAGGAGAGCTCGAGGGCGGCGGCGCGGACTGGAGGCGGGGCTACTGGCGTCGATCTGGGGAAGATTGGAGGGCACACTGTGCCCTGTGCCCTATATACCCGGGAGGGCCTTTAGTCCCGGGGCGAATTACGCACCGGGACTAAAGGGTCTTTAGTCCCGGTGCGTAATACGCCCCGGGACTAAAGGGTTGGACCTTTAGTCCCGGGCGGGCTTACGCACCGGGACTAAAGGGGTCTTTAGTCCCGGTGCGTAAGACGGCCCGGGACTAAAGGGTTCTTTCCCGCCACAGTTTTGGGTTTTCAGTATTTTGGGTTTTGTATTAAGTTTCCACTATATGAATATGTTGTAATTCTTGTTAATTGCATAGTAAATTGAACAGTAGGCATAAAATTACTTAAAAATAACAGTTGTATATCCTTTAACCTTATTGTATAGTAGAAAATTTTGTAGCATAAATTCTTTTCTTTTTTTATAATAACAAATATAAATGTAAATAACCATTCATATTTGGTTAATGCAAAAATGTAATGTTCAATTTAAATTTAAAAAATTGTTGGCTTTCAATAGAAAATTTATTTTCATATCATTTGGACGTTAATCTTTTGTTTAAAACCTAAACAATCATTGCCCAATTTTGTTATACGCGACAGATGCAGTAGTTTTAGATTTTTAAATTTAGTTTTTTTAAATATATCTTAAATCTTTCTAATTGAACAGAAAATTGAATATTTGATATACTTTCTTTTAAAAAATAGTATGAGATTCACATCTAGAGAAGCACATAAATCAATGATCACTACTACTAAATATATATATATATATATAAATCCATTATCAAATAAATGAAGTCTTAATTAATTAATTATTAAATAATATATTTACAACCCACTATTAAGCGGGCACAACTGTGAACCTCCTCTTGACATATGTCCCTTGGTTATGATCATTCCTTAACCATGGAGTTTCCTCATTGTTTAACAAAATGCTTGGGTCTTTGTTCACTTTGAATGGCGGAATTCGATCATCTCTTTCATAATCACCTGACATGTCTGACTTGTCCTCAATTCCGACAACGTTTCTTTTCCCTGAAAGAACTATATGGCGCTTTGGCTCGTTGACGATCGAGTTCTTGTCATTTTTCCCTCTTTTTGGTTTTGTAGACATGTCTTTCACATAGAACACTTGACTCACATCTGCGGCAAGGACAAATGGTTCGTCTTTGTACCCAATATTATTGAGGTCCACTGATGTCATCCCATACTCCTTGTCGACAGTTACCCCACCTCCGGTACCGGTCATCTTGACCCATTTACACCGGAACAAAGGGACTTTAAAATTAGGTGCGTAGTCTAGTTCCCATATGTCATGTATGCGGCCATAATATGTTTGTTTGTTCCCATTTGGATCCGTGGCATCCACGCGTACACCACTGTTTTGGTTGGTGCTCCTTGCGTCTTGGGCTACTGTGTAAAATGTATTCCCATTGATCTCGTACCCTTTGTACGTGCTGATATGCCACGATGGTTGTCTGGCCAACAAATAAAGCTGCTCATCTATGTTGTCATCACCCTGACATTGTTTTCGTAACCAATCGCCGAAGGTTTGCATGTGCTGACGTGTAATCCAAGATTCACTCTTCCCGGGCCACTTGGATCGAAGGAAATCCTTATGTACCTCGATATATGGATCTACCAATGAGGAGTTCTGTAGAACTGTGTAGTGTGCTTTATCGAAGTAATCGTCTCCTGTACCGATATATGTTTTCTTCCCTAGTGTTCCCTTGCCACTGAGTCTGCCCTCGTGTCGTGATTCAGGAACGCCAATCGGGTCAAGGTCTGGAATAAAGTCCACACAAAACTCTATGACCTCCTCTGTTCCGTAGCCCTGGGCGATGCTTCCTTCAGGCCGAGAACGGTTAGTAACATATTTTTTCAGGACACTCATGAACCTCTCGAATGGGAACATGGTGTGTAGGAACACAGGACCGAGAATAATGATCTCCTTGACCAGGTGAACTAGGAGGTGTGTCATGATATCAAAGAAGGATGGAGGGAACACCAACTCAAAGCTGACGAGACATTGAACGACATCATTCTGCAAAGTAGAAAGTTCCTCTGGATTGATTGCCTTTTGTGAAATTGAATTGAGGAATGCACATAGCTTCACGGTGGCTAGACGTACATGTGGAGGTAGAATTCCTCTTAGAGCAACAGGAAGCAATTGGGTCATAAGCACATGACAGTCATGGGACTTCAAGTTTTGGAACTTCTTCTCTGGCACATTAATTATTCTCTTTATATTGGAGGAGAATCCAGATGGGACCTTGATGCTGTTAAGGCATTCAAACATGCTTTCCTTTTCTTCTCTGCTAAGAGTGTAGCTAGCAGGGCTTAAGTAATGGCGTCCGTCATCTGTCTTCTCCGGATGCAAGTTGTCTCGTTCTTTCATGCGCTGCAAGTCCTGTCGTGCTTCAAGTGAATCCTTAGGCTTTCCGTAGACACCCATGAATCCAAGCAGGTTCACACAAAGGTTCTTTGTCAGGTGCATCACGTCGATCGCATGGCGGACCTCTAGGACATGCCAGTAGGGTAGCTCCCAGAATATGGACTTCTTCTTCCACATGGGTGCGTGTCCCGAAGCATCTTTAGGAACAGGTTCGCTGCCCCGTCCCTTTCCAAATACTACTTTCGTATCCTTCACCATTTCAAGTATATCATCTCCGGTTCGGTTACGAGGCTTGGTTTGGTGGTCTGCCTTACCTTTAAAATGTTTGCCTTTCTTTCTTACTGGGTGGCCCACAGGAAGAAACCGACGGTGCCCAACATACACGACCTTCCGACAGTTTTTCAAAAATAAACTATCAAGGTCTTCAAAACAGTGTGTGCATGCATTATATCCCTTGTTTGTCTGGCCTGAAAGATTACTTAGAGCCGGCCAATCATTGATTGTTACGAACAATAAGGCTCGCAGGTCAAAGTGTTCCTGTTTGTACTCATCCCACACGCGTATGCCTGGTTTGCTCCATAGAAGTAGAAGTTCCTCAACTAATGGCCTCAAGTAGACATCGATGTCGTTGCCAGGTTGCTTCGGCCCTTGGATGAGCAACGGCATCATAATGAACTTCCGCTTCATGCATAACCACGGAGGAAGGTTGTAGATACATAGAGTAACTGGCCAAGTGCTATGACTACTGCTTTGCTCCGCAAAAGGATTAAAACCATCCGTACTTAAAGCGAACCTCAAGTTTCTAGCCTCATCTGCAAACTCTGGGAATTCTCTATCTATCGCTCTCCACTGGGATCCATCAGCTGGGTGCCTCAGCATATTGTCTACCTTACGGTCTTCTTTATGCCACCGCAACATCTTTGCATTGTCCTTATTTCTGAACAAACGTTTCAAGCGTGGTATTATAGGAGCATACCACATAACCTTGGCAGGGATTTTCTTCCTGCTTGGACGTTCTTCACCCTCTACGTCGCCAGGATCATCTCGCCTTATCTTATACCGTGATGCTTCACATACCGGGCATGCATCCAAATTCTCATATTCCTCCCCACGGTACAGGATGCAGTCATTAGGACATGCGTGTATCTGCTGGATTTCTAATCCCAAAGGGCAGATGGCCTGTTTTGCTTCGTACGTAGTGGTGGGCAATTCGTTCGATTTCGGAAGCATCTTTTTCATTATCTTCAATAACTGCCCAAATGCTTTATCGGATGTACCATTCTTTGCCTTCCATTGCAGCAGTTCTAGCGTAGTACCCAGCTTTTTTTGGCCATCTTCAGCAGTGGGATATAACAATTTCGTATGATCCTCTAGCATGCGCTCAAACTTGACCTTCTCCTTGTCACTTTCACATTTACTTTGTGCATCACGAATGGCATCACCAAGACCATCAACATCAGCTGTCATATCTTCTGTCGCTGCCGCATCTTCTTCACCATCTCCCCCCACTGCATCATCATCAAAGGCACCGTACTGAGCAATAATATCAGCATGGGCCAATTCTTCTTCACCTTTTTCACCATCATCCATTACAACCCCCCTTTCTCCATGCTTCGTCCAACAAATATAGTTTGTTACGAAACCCGACTTCAACAAATGCGTATGAAGAGTCCTTGGGCATGAATATTCCTTCAAATTCTTACAGACGGCGCATGGGCAGCACATGAAACCATCTTGCTTGTTTGCCTCAGCCACACCTAAGAAATAGTGCACGCCAACAATGAACTCTTTGGAGCGGCGATCGACATTATACATCCAATTGCGTGACAACATCTGCATTAAATATTACAACCATGCACTTAGTAGTTTCTCATGTTATTGCACAACACTCATGACATCACATGATTGATTAATTCAAACAAGCTTGACTACAACGAAGACTATCGCAGCTAGCACTAAAAAAACTAAAAATAAAATGCACTTAAGCAACATAATTAGATCGCGTCCGATCCCAACTAAAATAGACAGATCATTCGCTTCATCAGCATGGATGGGCTGCTGCCGCTGACTCACTGCCTCATCACCTTCAGCGGCAACCTCCTGTGCAACAGAATTTCGTACGTGCTGAACGTACTCTTCCTCCCAGTACCAACCTTTACATCCGCCGGTGCCCTCCCACTGCAATTAGAACAAAGAATAAGAAATTTAAACAACATCATCAAGCAAAACCGATACGAATGAACCATATTAATCAAATGCGGGTAAATAATAACCCACCTCATGGTCCGGACACTTGTAGAATATACGACCCTTGTTGATTCCCTCTTTTCTCACTCGGTACTCCTTCACAATCTTCTGCTTACACTCGCCGCAAGCAATGAGAGGAAGATCCGGCCGCAAACGCTTCGGATCCCGATGATGAGAGGCTGAGGACCCGGTCACGGTTGCCATCTACTATATCCATGCTCATTTTTAAACTATTACATGCAAATTCCTAATTTTCTAAACAATTATAAATAAAAAAGACTCTAAATTTTTCTATTTATTTAGATAATCGAAAAATATGATATAACAATACCAATTTCCACATTATCTACTCTCTATATTTATTGTTGCAAACTATTATAAATTCCACATTTTTCTAAAGAAAATATACTAAAAAGACACTAAAATTCAATATTACTCGTCTTGCATAAGTATGAAATATAGAATGGATACTACCTAGCAGTAGAAAACTATCAAGTGATTGTGATGAACCAATTTAAACTACTCAACTTTCTATGCTTGTTCTTGCGAAGTATATATTTTAATTAAATTCCTCTCATATTAAAAAG
The DNA here is from genome assembly GCA_009763385.1 of Coix lacryma-jobi var. lacryma-jobi. Classification (NCBI taxonomy): domain Eukaryota; kingdom Viridiplantae; phylum Streptophyta; class Magnoliopsida; order Poales; family Poaceae; genus Coix; species Coix lacryma-jobi. Next base: position 21,228,542 of record CM019822.1, on the reverse strand, counting down.
ACATGGTAGGAGATGAAAATAGTTACCTTTAAACGCAAAGAGACGATGACGGAGTCGAAGAAGATCACCAATTGACGCCGGAGACGAAGAACAATGAAGAACAAGCAATAGCAACAGCAAGAACAAGCAAGAAGCTCACTGAAATTTGAATGTCTCTGGCTCGGGGGAGGAAGAAGTTGGCTGGTTATAAAACCAGGAGCTCTAGTCCCGGTTCGTATTAAAAACTGGGGCTAAAAGGTGATCATTTATCCCGGGGCAAGCCACAAACCGTGGCTAAATCTTTAGTCCCGGTCCGTGGCACCAACCGGGACTAAAGAGTGCCCTTTAGTCCCGGCTGGTAACACGGACCGGGACTAAAGGGTCCCTGCCCCGGCAGCTCTGCGCAGTAGCCGTTGGGGCAGGCCCTTTAGTCCCGGTTCGTGTTACCGACCGGGACTAAAGGGTCTATTAGTCCCGGGCGGCAAAAACGCCGAGACTAAAGGCGATTTTGAGAATCGGCCTATGACCCTGTTCTGTAGTAGTGGTAGATGTAAACATGTATGCGATCGATCGTCATAGGCGGCATCTAATAATTTCTTCGGCTAGCTAGATGAGGACACACATTAAACGACGAGTTTCTTGGTCCAGCTTTTGATCGCAGAACATGTCAAAACTTAATCGCCCGGCCAATTAGTAACATGCATCAGCTGGCCGAAGACTCTCTCGTGGGAGCGAAACCCTAGCCGTCACCGTCACCTCCCCACATCCCTTTCTCTCCACCTCGCCGCCGCCGAAGCGCGCCACAGGATGGCCTGGGCGGCAAACCATGATGGTGGCGGCGGAGCCTTGCCTCAGTGACTTCCTGTTTCTGGCGTGGCGGAGGAGGGGCGAAGCTAGGCGGCCGGCGATGGCGCTTGCCTGCGTGAGCGGCGGATCCGTTTTTGCGGCTCATCCGATTTGGCCCTTCGCGACCCGATCTGGTGGAGTCCGCAAAAATCAGATAAGCCACTGCGCGACTCGGTCGGCGTCTCGCCACGTCGCCGCTGAAGGCGGGTTCGATAGAGCCAGAGCCGTCGCGTGCCTGAGCATCGGCAGCCTTACTCGTGCAACGGTGGCAACTGGCCTAGGCGTGTACGAAGACGGCTAGATCAAGACGGAGGCAGTAATCAATGACGTAACAGCTTGACAATTGGTGGACAATGGAGGTACTATCATGTTTCGACGGCGGTGACGCCTGTGGGCGTCACTTTCCTTGCTGGAGGCGTCGTCTTTCATGCCGATCTTCCCGGGTGAAAACCCATGTCCAGTTCTCTGGCGGGGCGATGATGGTGTTTGCGGATGTCATTTTCTCATTGGAGACGTTGCTATTGGAAGATTCCTTTGTCGGCTTTGGTGCTGGCAACGAGATGGTGACTCCTTTGCATATACACTAGGTGCTTCGTGTTGTTGCCAGAATACAACATCCAGTGTCTTCAAGGTGGTCGGTGTCCAACGATTTTTCAGTACCCTTGTTAGGTCTGACACAGGGGTGGAGCTTCCTTAAGACCAACATGGGGCATAGCCCCCCCTAATCATTTGTCATGTCCATTAGCAGGTCTTAATTAGGACTGAAAGTGATCAATTAAATCTATCAAAATTCATTGAATTTGAGTGTTTGGCCCTGCTAATTATGCTCCCAAGCTCCACCATTGGTCTAACAGACGTGTGTGGTGATATTGTCTCGACGTAGGTGGTCATACTCTTGTGGAGTCGACATCACGGAGCAAGTCATTTGTCACGTAGGACTACTAGAGTTCTTTGTTGAGATATTTTTTCCCTCCGTTAATTTCTCTTATTTTAATTTTCTCCGTTGTAATAATTTGACTGATTCTACCTATAGATGAAGCCGAGTATGAAATATTATCCTTTATCTGAAAAAAAATTAAACAACGAGTTTCTTATGCGTTAGCAGCACGTTAACCACCAAAGCGGCGTTTATATCCGTGAGGCCATTCGACGAAAGAGCAATACGTTGATTAGCACCAAACCACTTTCTTAGAGAGTAGCGCCGGGTCTGGAAACGTACGTGAAGGTGCCGGCAGGAGACAAAGATGAAAGATGGCGGCATATCTCTCGGTGATCTGCTTGCAGCCCAGCGCTTGGACCGACTAACCAATCGCTGCTATTTTTCTCTAGGTGATCTGCTTGCTGTACCAAATTATAAACTATTCCTTCGATCCATACTATTATTACACGGCTGGTAATTTTGCAGAAAACTCTTTATTTTCATAACACGGTTCATGAGAATTAACACACACACATGCACACAGCTCCGTCCGGAATGAGTGGGTAACGGTTAGAAACCAAGAGAGCAATATTTATACTCCAAGGCAAAAAAAAAAAAAGATCATTTAGATCTGCATCCAAGGGCGGATCCAGGATCTGCATCATTCTTGATGATGAAATTAATCATCTTGAAGTGTATATTTATGTCGTTATTGTAGCTAAGAGTGGAGTCTAGAGCCCTAGAATTTACTTTCTCCATTCTAAATTATAAGTAATCACAAAAATCTTGAAGAGTCAAAACTTTTCAAGTTTGACCAAAATATAGAGAGATCACAAATATTTTATGACATCAAATAGGTAGTATACTATAAAAAGTATCACTGATGGAAGAATCTAATAGTACTTAGTTGATATCATAAATGTTATTATCTTATTATAGAAATTTAGTCGATCTTGAAAAACTTTGATTGTCCAAGATTCTTGGAGTGACTTATAATTTAGGATGCAATGATACATATTAAAAATTCATTAAGGTGCAATGCAAAGATGAAATTACATACAGAGTACTTGGTAAATTTACCACAACTGAATATAGATTATATAGTACTATCTAAATAGATACTGCGTTATGAAATGAGTAAAAATAATCAATTTTGATTAGCTGTATACTGAATTATCTAAAACCAAATTGAATACTTATTTTGTAAGTTAAGATTCTAGACCGTACTAAAACACGGGTTGATGAGCTAAAATCGGAAAACTCAACTCAATATCGCTGAGTAACAAACTTCTGGCAGTGCATAGAAACTCCACGTCAATGCATCATGATTTGGTCAGATGGAAACCACCTATTTTGCCCTCCCCTCATGATTGAACTGCTTCTGTTTCTGGAGTGTATAAGCACTAAGCAGTTTGTTGATCACATCAACCAGCTGAGCAAGGTCGAAGCATGACAAGTAGGCAAAAATAGACGTCCATGGTCAGCCGCTACCTAGCGTATAGATCTAGTCAATCCATCGGTCGTTGCGTGACTTTCAGTCTCTAGCTGTTGCCAAAAGACGCCACCGCACTGGCGGCCGCCGGCATCACAGTGCTCAGCTAGGACTACTCACTGGTGGCAGCAAATTATAATTTATAAGTGAGAGAATAATAACAATCGGACCATAGGTCTGGGAAAGCCAGCGCCCGGCCAAAACGTACGAGATTACCGGACAATTGACTATCAATATATGCTGTTAACTTGGTCTTCTTTATTGTTTTTTTGAAAAGGGATAGCTTAATTATCGAAGATCAACATGATTACAATCACGGGCTAAAGCTACCGACTCGTAAGTCGGAATGACATTAGCAACAAAAATATTTGAAAGCTCTCTCCTACCAAACTGACACAGCTCATGAGCTACCTTATTTGCACTCCGGTGACATTTAGAGATTCTAACTTCCTGAAAGTAAGTTCTTGAGGATTTCCTTCGCTATTCTTCTATGAAATGGCATGGTATAGATCGGTTCTTGCACTTATGCTTTAGATGACGTACCTTAGTGAGGCAGTCTGATTCTAAGACTGCCCACAACGTCATCGATGTCCAAACAAGAGATTCCCCTGCCACCTTCACCGATGCTGGGAACACTTGAAAGACCACAACGTCGGCATCGATGCCCATGTGAATGTGGGCTACTGTGTTCAGAATATGACTGTCTCTACTTACTGTAGTGGATGACTGAAAATTATTTCTTTATTCATCAAGCATAGAGGCTTCTACATGCCACAGTGCGTGGTTTTTTCAACTTGGCATCCACTCCACGATGGCATGAGCCGATGTCTCATCCTTCTCTTTCCTATTTGAGCACCGGTGAAATCCAACACTGTGGCTAGTCTAACCACAGGCATATCTCTCGTGACACGTGTAAGAACCAGAAAACCTTTGTTCTTACCTATTGCAGTCAACGTTTCATGTATCCTGATTGGTTCCTGGTTGAGAATGTATCAGTGCTCCCACCTCTATAGGGCAAGTAGATTGCTACACGTCAGCTGTCTCGTACGTCGTCTCATGCAGTGGCACGTAGGATTTTTGCTGATGTGGAGGAAAGAGAAAAGCGAAAGAGAAAGAGGTCGTTATTTCGCGAAACAACTACCTCATGAGCTAAAATTTACGACTATGAGACAAATATTCTACCATTGTATGAGTTGTTGTTGTCATGCAACTCACAATTTATTTTTATTCTATCCATAAATTAAGGAATCATGAGTTGCTACAAGACAACTTAAAAAACAAACTATTGTACATGTCGTCTACTAAGTCATCTTAAAATTACGTGGCACTATATGAGACCACCTATGAGATAAGACCAATGTACTTGCCCTTAGGTGCTCCTATAGTCCCATTCTTAAAAATACATCAAAACATTATTAAAAAAATAAAAAAAATAGGTGGATAATGCAAAGATGCATTTGCGACAACAGAAGTATGTGCAAGGAGAAACAAAAAAAATCAGCTTGCAAATGGATCAGATTTACTCTTGATGTGGATCATATATATCCGCAACCCACACCAAGTAACTAACAGCTGCATTTCTCTTTTTTTTTTCCTTCCTTTCACTTTTTTTTGAATCTTAGATTTTGCATGAGCATGCATTTTTGCATCATCTATCCATCAATATTTTTATTGAACCAGCACTTGTTATTGTATTTTTGTAAATAGGAGCATGGGGAGCACCTAATGGAGTGCGAGCACCGGATACATTCTCGTTCTTACTTTTTTTTACTAGTAGTAGTAGTAAACACGTAGCCAACACCTTCTTTTTCATTAAAACTATGTATAGGGTGTTCCAAAAAAAATATAAAAACAAAAATCGTGTATACGAGAGTTAAGGCTAATTGTAGTATGGAAGAAATCTGTTTTTGAGCATCGAACTATAGCTAGAGTTTGATTTCGTTAATCAATAGAACTAAAAACAGAAATCTTAGACCATCAACTATTTAAATTGTTGACATCTCTCCATTTAAGCTGTTTTGACAGTGGTTTTGGCCGGCGAACATGAGTCACACGTGGAAACAGACCCACACACTATTGGGGAACGGGCCTTTAGCCCTGGGCATGGAGCCAGGGCTAAGGAATCGGGACTAAAGGCCCGACCTTTAGCCCCGGTTCCCTCGCCCGGGGATAAAGGGACTTTTAGCCCCGGTTGGTAATACCAACCGGGACTAAAGAGGTCTCTAGCCGAGCCACGGTTGCTGGCTTCTTTATTCCCGGTTGGTATTACCAACCGGGGCTAAAGAGACCGCTTCTTTTTTCTTTTTTCTTTTTCTTTTCTTTTCAATTGGTTATTATTTTCGGTTTTACAATTACATTAGGGTTTCTAATACGTATTCTTCGCTGCTAATATATTCTATTAGGGTTTCAAATACGTATTCTTCGCTGCTAATAAATATATATAAACACATAAAATTTATAATTACACACAAATGAAATATGAAACTATATATATTATAGATCGAGCTAGCTATAAATAACATATGTACATAAAATATACAACATTATCAATCATGCATCCTTAACTTGATATTTACAACACAAATATTGTTCCTGACTTAGAGGTCATACAAGTGTTCGTATTGGTTTGGCTTCATTGGTTCGTCTTTGTTAAACCAATACTCGGTGCCAGACTTAAGGACATGGTCATTAATGAAGCCCGCGATGGTCTCTTGAATTGCTTTGAGGCGGACCTTATGCATCACCTGGTTCTTCAACCATGTCTCCTTCAATTTGGATTAAAAGAAAACGAAAGTATTAGCATACATAATATTTATGTAAAAGCAAAAAAATAAAATAAATTCATTTACATGTTACGTACTTGTTGACTCTGTAGAGGAGTTCTTTTTTCATACACCGTCAGGAACTCGCAAACATAGTACGCACATAAATTGTTTCCCGGTGACTGTCGTAGAACCCACTGTACAAGATATAAAAACATTACTCTCGGCTGAGCGTGCGTCTGCTGAGTGATGCTAATGAAGGTAAAAAGGCGGGGAGAGGTAGTACAACTTACATTTAGTCGTAGAGGATCAGGAAATTGCGCTTTCAAATCCGGACGGTGTTTCTGAACAAACCAAGCCCAAACCCTGCACAATATATATAATTCCATAAACATATATACGACCGATATAAATAAATGTTTATATATCATATCTAGGTGAACCAAAATATATATATGTAAGTGATTATTCCATAAACATATACACGACCGATATCACAAAGGACACACCGTTGACGAGAGGACGACGACGGACGACGTTGAGGATGACGTCGCGGTGAGGACGACGACGGACGGCTGCGAGGATGACGTCGCGGTGAGGATGACTGCGGACGGCGGCGAGGTCAACGCGACCAATCTCTTTTTATCTACATGTGTAAACATATATTTTGTTAGAGTAAAAACATATATATTTATTTTCTATATATATATATCATTTTCTGCTTTTCTATAAATATATTTCCCTTTATATTCATTTTCTATATATATATTATTTTCTATTTTTTATAAATATATTTCTCTTAATATTCATTTTATATATATATATATGTTTTTATATTTTTCTATAAATATATTTCTCTCTATATTCATTTTCTATATATATTCATTTTTTTTGTTTTTTCACACACGCCCACACACACGCGCACACACACGCACACACGCTGCACACTGTTGATGCTCACTAAGTGTCATATTTTTAGCATCAACAAGGACATATAACACAACACAAGAGCCTAAAATCAACCAAAAACCTTTTATAAACTAACGATTTTCACTTGTCCTTGAAGTTTATTTGAATGTAGGAAATTATAGGGTTTTTGAGCAAAATGACCAAGAGGACCCACCAGGAGGCAAGCACACTCACCTGGGCTCACTTTGGGCCAAGGTGGGGTGGCGCCCACCACCCCTCACTGGCGGCCGCCAGGGGAGTGAGGCCCAAACTCCTCCCCTGCCACGTCACTGATCCAGGGGAGGCGTGCCACACTCATTTGCAGCCATTGATCACTTAGGTCATTGCATCCAAGGGCAAGAAGGGATGTCACATGGATCATGACCCAATTGCCCATGTGACGGTTATTTGGACATGCAACCGACCTTGGAACCGCCTCCCTGGAGCTCCTGGATGCCGTTGAAGCAAAGGCGGTGGATCCAACGGCCAGGGGGGTGGCGGCCGCCACCTAGGGCTGGCGCCCGCCACCACACTCACCCCCCTGACCTAACCCTAGGTCCATAAGTACCCCCCTAGGTCCCTTAGGCTATAAATAGGACCCCCCGAGCTCATTTGTACTCAAACCTCACCTCAATAGTCCCACTCTCTTGTAAGCGAAGCTCTGGTGAAGGAACACTCTAGTTGAGAGACTTAGAGTGAGAGTGAGAGCGAGAGTGAAGAAGAGAAGAGCTGGAGTTGTAATAGAGGATCTTCCAAGTCTCTGGTATAATTCCAAGTCTTTCTTCATTTATCTTAGTGTTCTTCTACTTTCAGCATTTACTTTAAGTTCTTTACTTATTGTTCTTGTTGAGTGCTTTCGATCATAGATAACTTAGTATTTAGTTTGTATCTAGTTTGGGTTCTTCGCTGAGTAATCAGTGCTCTAGTTTTAGACGCAAGATTAGAGTAGTATATATTAGTGTAAGCGCGGTGCTTAGACTAGTTATACCTTAGTTTGTGGCTAGCCCCCCGGATAGCTGTGGTAGCAAACAGGTGGTGACAGCCCTGGGAGTCTTGAATTCCACCACGTAGTTGGGTTAGTTCTTAAATCATAAACCTCGCTGTGCACGTCTGAGGTAAATAGTCCAGAGGGTGTGTACGGTTCAAAGAACTAGATAAACTCTTTATTGCTAAGTTAGTTGTGTTCGTAAGTGTGTAGGAAAACATTAATCTGTTCATCGGCCAGACCCCACCGATTTAGTTTAGTAGTAGTTAGTCTTTCTTTCTTTTCAGTAGTAGTAGATATCAACTCCCATTCATATATTTTGATCAACCTTGCTAAAATCACTAGTTGTTCATTGCAGTCCTAGTGTTAGTTCTGTCTTAGTAGCTTCCCTGTGGAAATAAATACGATACTCGGTTACTCCCGGATGAAGTGCTACAATAGACTTATTCTGTGCGCTTGCGGAACCTACCAATAGTCATACGAATAGTTAGTTATACTTCTTACATTAAGAAGTACCAACAAACCTTTCTGGCGCCGTTGCCGGGAATAGATTTCATAGTCTACTCCTAGTGACGACGTTAGCAAGAGTCAACAAGCATTTCTGGCGCCGTTGCCGGGGAAGCAATTGGCTAGAATTAATTCTTTGTGATTTCTATTGAATTAACCCCCGTAGTTCTAGCGGGTATATATATTGTTCGTTGTATGTGATCGTTCAAGTAGTCATAACCGGATTCAATCTTCCGAGCGACTATCAAGAAGGTCATGAGGCCATTCTTAGGAGAGCGAGAGCTAATCTCACTCCTCCAAGGAAGAACCTGGAGTTTCGCGAGAGGAGTTCGTCAAAACAAGAATCCTAGTCAAAAGTGACTGACGAACCAAGCTGCTCCAACGATCAATCAACATCGACGTCGACCAAAACACTCTGTGAGTATTCCATGCCTACTCTTGCTCACATTCCAGTGTTACCTTCTACTAGTAATGTAGATTTTGAGCTTAAACCTCACTTAATATGTATGGCTCAAGCTATTGCATTTAATGGCAAACCTTCCGAGGATGCCAACGCTCACCTCCGAAATTTTCTGGAGATATGTAGTACAATTTATGTGCAGGGAGTTTCACAGGATGCCATTAGACTTCGTCTCTTCCCATTTTCATTAGTGGAAAAAGCGAAGCAGTGGTTCCTCTTCAACTCTGGTCACCTGCTGACATGGGTGAGATGCGCGGATCAATTCCTCAACAAGTTCTGCCCGATAAGTCGAACTATTCTTTTCCGTAGCAAGATTTCCAACTTTGGACAGGGAGACGAAGAAACAATCGCTGAAGCTTGGGAGAGACTACAAGAGTATGTTGAAAACTGTCCCCACCATGGTATGCAAGACTGGTACTTGATCCAGAGCTTCTACCATGGACTCCAGCAAGAATCTCGACAACATATTGATGCTGCCGCCGGAGGTGCATATCTCTCTCACTGTAGAGAAGGCAACCAAACTGATCGAGACAATGGTTGCGAATCAAGGATGGACAGAAAAACGTGCTAAAGGTATGTCTGAAATTAAGCAAGTTGATTCTGTTACCCTGCAAACTTTGGTAAAATTACTAGAGCAAAGAATAAATGAGAAGAGAGATCGTGCTGCAAAAGAGTACCACGCCAAACAAAGAGTCGCTTCGTCAAGTGAAGGCCAAGAAGAAATTAAGAAAGAGGATGCAAAATCCCTTCTTAATAATGGTGGCTACGGAGAACCTCCAATTCCAATGATCCAACAATGGAATAATAAAGGTATGCCTCAAACCTCCGTATTTAATTCTCCTATTGGAAGATTAGTTTCTAATCAAGGTAGAATTAATGATAGCATAAATAATAAATTAATTGAACATGATAAAATGTTAGAAGGAATTTATGCTAAACTGAAAGATTTTTCTGAAACATTTAAGGAACAAATTAATTTTAATAAGAGATTAGAACAAATAGTAGATAACATTAAATCTCAAATTAAACACCATGAGGAATTAAAAGCTGTAACCACGAGAGGTGGTAAATCCACTCGTGATCCACCTCATCCTAATTTGGTTCCTAGTAGTAATTCTGTTGCAAAGAAAAATATTGTTAATGTTGAAGAAGACGAAGAAGAGGAGACCCCAGCTGAACCTTCATCCAAGGTACGAACTGCTCCTCATGAATTCTATGATACACATGTATTACCTTCTCCGGATCGAAACAGAAATCCGACGGAAGACGACCAATTCAAGAAATTCGTCGAGGTAATTCAAAAATTATATATACATGTGCCATTTATTGACGCTATGCAGGTTCCAACTTATGCAAAATATTTGAGAGACATGCTCAATAAGAAGAAACAAATTCCAAGTAGGGATATGGTTAAATTGACCGAAGATTGCAGTGCGGTCATTTTAAACCAACTCCCAGAAAAGAAGGACCCAGGAAACCCAAAGATCGCATGTTCAATTGGAGAGCAGCACTTCGAGCATGCATTCTGTGATCTGGGAGCAAGCGTCAGCGTCATGCCCAAGGTAATATATGATAAATTAAATCATCATACCTTGTCCCCTACTTCTATGTGTTTGCAGCTAGCCGATCAATCGCTCCGATATCCCGCGGGAATAGCAGAGAACATTCCAGTGAAAATCCGGAATCTCTTTGTCCCGGTGGATTTCGTGGTTCTGGATATTAATCCCGACCACCGGACGCCATTGATCTTGGGACGGCCATTTCTGAACACTGCAAAAGCCACCATTGATGTAGGAGCTGGAGAAATTCAGCTCCACATTAGTGGAAAGGAGGAAAAATTCCAGTTCACACCGCGACCGGAAAAACACGCGTCATCAAGGTTCGTCGGTGCCTACATTCATCCACAACCACCGTGAAGGCAACACTAATCGGGAATCCAAAGCGGCTAACCAAGGTAAGTTAGGCTAAGGTAAGTCTTTATCCCCCATTTAAATTTTCGTTTTTTACTTAAGCAAATTAATTTTCTGCAAAATAGATGCTTAGTAGGGAGATTAGGTGAAGCCTAGGGGGCTTAGGGCAGCCTTAGGGGTGGCGCCCACCACCCCATGTTGGCGCCCGCCACCCTTTTGGCTCTTTCTCACTTAGTCAATCAACTAGACTATCATCCCTAGCTCATAGACTTAAATAACACCAGGAGAGACCCATGTCTTTGCTCTTTTCAATGCACTCATTCACTCCCATGTCTCCTCCTCTCTCTTCAACTTCACTCCAACTTTTGGACACTTCTCCACTCAAAAATTCTGGTGAGGAGTGATGAGGAGAGCACAAGGTGAGAAAAGGAGTGGCTCTGAGTGGAAATTTCCCACAAAGGGGTGGCGCCCGCCACTTTTTCCTGGCGCCCGCCACCACAGTTTCCACATTTCAGCACGAAACTGCTCCCGAGTAAGTTTCCCACCATCCTTGGTATAAAGTATGACCAAGATGAAGAAGTGGTCTTTGAAATTTTCAGCCCACTTGCCCCATTTAGGAGGTTACACTCTTTTCACTTTGCACCGACCCTACCACTTTATTCCCCACTTGGAATTTCAGTGGACATTACGAGGGAAACCTCATGTGTCGGTTGCAGACAAATTTGAGCAAAGTGGGGTGGCGCCCGCCACTTATTCTTGGCGCCCGCCAGGTGGGAGGGGCTCTCAGCCTTCGCCCTTCCATCCTCAGCCTATAAATACTACCCACACCCCATGCAAGTTCCTACACCTCACTCAAAACATAAAAACACCAGCCACCTTGAGCACTAGCAAGGAAGTCATGGGCCCTCTCAAGAACTTCTTCACCGGTAAGAAGAAGAAGAGTAAAGGAGAGGGAAGTTCATCGAGGGCAAACACTCACATTCGCTTTGCTGGGAGTGATGAGGAGAGTGCCGGATGGGATACTCCATCCACCAACGAAATGTCGGTGGATCGGAACTCTCCGTTCACACACCAGGCCGGACCAACCATCCGCGTCCTGAACTCCGTCAATGATATCATCTGGCAGAGTGATCGGGAACGGCAGGCCTGGAACATCCTCAGTGAGAGGGAGTTCGTTCACACCCGCCACATTGACGATGACTTTCTAAGTCGCACTGGTATGGACAATGAGTTTCTCTATATTTTTCGAACCTTGGGATGGGAAGATGCATGGAAGGTTAATGAGGAGGGGATCATGCCCCTCACAATGGAATTTCTGGCCACAATGCAAATTTCTGCTAATCACATAAAATTTTGGCTTTTTAATGAAGAACATACTTTAACATGGAAGCAGTTCAGCAAGAATTTAAACTTTGATGATTCATGCTTGCTGAGCTTGGAATCTGCCTGTACGGGATTTAATAGAAATGAATTTTGGAAAAGTATTGCTGGGAACAGAGACCCAGGCTTGCCCCGTACAAGTAATATCCACAACCCCACGCTCAGGTTCTTTCACAAATATATTAGTATCACACTCTTTCCAAGACCTGACTTGAGACCAATTAAAAAGCCCGAAATGCTGTTGCTTTATGCTCTAGTAAACCACATAAAAGTATCACCCGCCAAGGCCATGGCGGACTACTGGTCTAAATTTAATCAACGCACTGGAAATATTGAAATGACATCATGGATAACTAGACTAGCTTTAAACATGGGTCTGCTGAACACCGCTATATACTCCTGCATTCCTAGTGACCGAGACCTTTTTGACCATGGAACACTTCTCGCAAGGACACCTCTTGCATGAGAACCAGGAGACCGGTGAAATTCACATGATCTACCAAGATTATGTGAATAAAATCGCTCTTCCTGACACGTCACTTTGGTTGGTGAATGCACCCACGTTACTTTTGGCCCTGGAGACCGAGGCAGAACAAAACCGCAGGTTGGCTCGAGAGAACACCATGCAGGTTCCCAGGAGGAGGACACAGGCGCAGACCCGTGCAGCAGAAGAGGTCGCAAGAGCCGCAGCGGCGGCACAGGAGTTTGACCCTTTTCATGTAGGGCAGTATAGAGGAGCAGCACATTATGGTCATTTGACACCCCCTGGCTCGCACCAAGCAGGGGGGTCGAACTGGCAGCAACCACAACATCCGCAGTGGGGATACGGCCATGAGGCGTCCATTCATTCATCCCAGTTGGGGAGTTCATCCCAATCTTTGGGAGGATCCACCCGGTACACTGGTCGTGGTGATGAGTTCTTCCATAGGGGAATCTCGCCACAGGCCGCTCGCCATTCGTCCTTTCATCAGGACGAGTGGATGCGCGATATGGGATATCTTCAGCACCAAATGAATGGACTCACCATGGATACTGCTGAAATCCGTCAGGACTTGAGCGAACTGAACCAAAATTTTCAGGAATTCCGCTAGGAAACTGGTGGAGAACGGGGTAATATTTCTTCTCTCCTGCAGCAGAACCAGCAGAACTGGGACGACATGTACCATCGTCAGGGATGGATGTAGCCCAACCACGCCAAAAGACAGCTTGAGGGAGGACCCCCGTCAAAGAGGTAAGTATCACTACCGTCTTTATTTCTGTCAGTTTTATTTCAGTAATTTAAATTTGAGTTTTATCTTAGTTAACTTCCAACTCAATTAATTAAAAATAATAATAAATAAATAGTAATAAATGAAACGCTCTCATCGTAAGTCTTTCTAATAAATAAAAATGTATGCCATGCATTAGAGTTATCATGGGAGAACGTATGCTAGAACTAAACTTGAGACATGAGCATTAGACTAAGTAAAGGGGAAGTAAGTTTCTACTTTGACTTGAGCGAGTCAAGTTTGTGGAGTAGTTATTTTGAAAATTTTAAAAACTTGCTCTAAGTACTTCTGTGGCAAAGAAAGTCCTACCAAAGCCAAATAATTTTTAGAGTAGGAGCTTCCACTTGCTGCATGTTAGTGTTGAGTTAGTTAGACTTTTGTTGATAGTCATGATAGAGAAACTTGTCATATTTTTAGACCAAGGAATTCACTTGCACCCACCTATATAGTGCTATTCTTACACTGAGAATACGCACACAACATGCCTTTATTTCCATTCATTATTAGGAATACTCAATGACAGAATATCATGCTCCACAATGAAATCTCAGGGACATGGCTATTGTAGTAAAAAAAAAGAGAAAAGAGCAAGTGCTCTAGAAAGAAAAGAATATTCAAAAGAGCAAGTGCTCTAGAAAGAAAATTCAAAAGAGCAAATGTTCTAGAAAGAAGAGAATATCCAAAAGAGAAAATGCTCTCATTCATAGTCATGATCCCACAAATGAGATAAAAAGGAGAAGTGCCATTAAAGTAGTAGCCACAATAAATACCACACAATTGCACATTCCTGGTCTGAACCTATGACTTGTTGCTCCTTTGCTCCATTGGTCTAACTTAGCAAAATTATGCTAGCATTGCATGCTCATTTTTATCCTACCCATTAAACCCCACATAAAATCCTAGTGAGAGGATAATTCTTCCACTTCCACATACAAATATGAGTGATCGAGTGAGCCACAAAAGTTACTAAGCATGCTTTCTTTTGAACAAAACTTGCAAAAACTCCACATATCTTGATTAGCAAAATAGGCAAGGGAAAGACAAACCTTCTTTCTTGCTGGTCTTTTGTTCTAATCTTGAGTGCAGGGAAGGCTACCAATTCCATGGTGATGAAAATAATATGGGCACACACAACTAAAACACAGAGTTTGCAAGATTTAAGTCCATGCTTGCTCGAGGACGAGCAAGAGGTAAGCTTGGGGGAGCTTGTTGATGCCCACTAAGTGTCATATTTTTAGCATCAACAAGGACATATAACACAACACAAGGGCCTAAAATCAACCAAAAACCTTTTATAAACTAACGATTTCCACTTGTCCTTGAAGTTTATTTGAATGTAGGAAATTACAGGGTTTTTGAGCAAAATGACCAAGAGGACCCACCAGGAGGCGAGCACACTCACCTAGGCTCACTTTGGGCCAAGGTGGGGTGGCGCTCGCCACCCCTCACTGGCGGCCGCGAGGGGAGTGAGGCCCAAACTCCTCCCCTGCCACGTCACTGATCCAGGGGAGGCGTGCCACACTCATTTGCAGCCATTGATCACTTAGGTCATTGCATCCAAGGGCCAAGAAGGGATGTCACATGGATCATGACCCAATTGCCCATGTGACGGTTATTTGGACATGCAACCGACCTTGGAACCGCCTCCCTGGAGCTCCTGGATGCCGTTGATGTAAAGGCGGTGGATCCAACGGCCAGGGGGGTGGCGGCCCGCCACCACACTCACCCCCCTGACCTAACACTAGGTCCATAAGTACCCCTCTAGGTCCCAAAGGCTATAAATGGGACCCCCCTGAGCTCATTTGTACTCAGACCTCACCTCATTAGTCCCACTCTCTTGTAAGCGAAGCTCTGGTGAAGGAACACTCTAGTTGAGAGACTTAGAGTGAGAGCGAGAGTGAAGAAGAGAAGAGATGGAGTTGTAATAGAGGATCTTCCAAGTCTCTGGTATAATTTCATGTCTTTCTTCATTTATCTTAGTGTTCTTCTACTTTCAGCATTTACTTTAAGTTCTTTACTTATTGTTCTTGTTCAGTGCTTTCGATCATAGATAACTTAGTATTTAGTTTGTATCTAGTTTGGGTTCTTCGCTGAGTAATCAGTGCTCTAGTTTTGGACGCAAGATTAGAGTAGTATATATTAGTGTAAGCGCGGTGCTTAGACTAGTTATACCTTAGTTTGTGGCTAGCCCCCCGGATAGCTGTGGTAGCAAACAGGTGGTGACAGCCCTGGGAGCCTTGAATTCCACCACGTAGTTGGGTTAGTTCTTAAATCATAAACCTCGTTGTGCACGTCTGAGGTAAATAGTCCAGAGGGTGTGTACGGTTCGAAGAACTAGATAAACTCTTTATTGCTAAGTTAGTTGTGTTCGTAAGTGTGTAGGAAAACATTAATCTGTTCATCGGCCAGACCCCGCCGATTTAGTTTAGTAGTAGTTAGTCTTTCTTTCTTTTCAGTAGTAGTAGATATCAACCCCCATTCATATATTTCGATCAACCTTGCTAGAATCACTAGTTGTTCATAGCAGTCCTAGTGTTAGTTCTGCCTTAGTAGCTTCCCTGTGGAAATAAATACGATACTCGGTTACTCCCGGGTGAAGTGCTACAATAGACTTATTCTGTGCGCTTGCGGAACCTAACAATAGTCATACGAATAGTTAGTTATACTTCTTACATTAAGAAGTACCAACAAACCTTTCTGGCGCCGTTGCTGGGAATAGATTCCATAGTCTACTCCTAGTGATGACGTTAGCAAGAGTCAACACACACGTCACACACGCTCGGCGGAGGGAGGCCGACGGCGCGCGGCGGCGGGCCGGGAGGCCAAGGACGCCGCGAACGACGCCGAGAGTGGCCGTGGGCGCGCGGCGGGAGGCCAAGGACGCCGCGAGTGGCCGACGGCGCGCGGCGGCGGACCGGGAGGCACGGCGAGGGCGGATGGCGGCGCGGTCGAGGACGACGGCGAGGCCACAAGACGAGGCACGGCTAGGGCGGATGGCGGCGCGGGAGAGGACGACGGCGAGGCGGACGTCGGCGAGGGAGGCGGCGGCGAGGGAGTCTGACGTCGATCTGAGGAAGGAGGAGGGCACTGTGCCCTATATACGCGAGGGTGCTTTAGTCCCGGGCGGTGGCACCACCCGGTACTAAAAGACCTTTAGTCCCTGGGCGTAAGGCCGCCCGGGACTAAAGGTTTAAAGGTACCTTTAGTCCCGGGTGGTGTCACCGCCCGGGACTAAAGGGGTTTCTCCCGCCAGTGTTTGGGTTTGCAGTATTTTGGGTTTTGTATTAAGTTTTCATTATATAAATATGTTGTAATATTGTTAATTGCATAGTAAATTAAATATTAGGCATAAAATTTCTTAAAAATAGCAGTTGTATTTCCTTTTATCTTATTGTATAGTAGAAAATTTTATAACATAAATTCTTTTCTTTTCTTATAATAACAAATATAAATGTAAATAACAATTCATATTTTGTTAATGCAAAAGTCTAATATTAAATTTAAATATCTGAAACAACCGGTTCTCGATAGGAAAATTATTTTTGCATTATCTGAACGTTAAATTTTGGGTTGTTCATCTTTTATTGTCCAAATGCACGATAGAGAAATTCATTGTTAAATTACAATTTAATTTTAAAAGATAAATTTGTGTAGCTCATATACGTTTCTGTGTCTTATTGGTCTCAAACTTTTTGTTGGGCTGTCAAGTGGCACAGGTGAGGCAACCAACAAGTTTGTGATTTTTCGGAGATGGTTTCCTACTTTTTCCGGTTTAATCGAATTACCGCGCACCGTCACCCAATAATTATTGGATAAACTAGGCCTCCGACTCGGAAAAATTTGGGCATCTCGTGTGGGGCATCAATTTGGCCTCCGATAATTAAAATAATGATCAGAAAAATCTAACACCTCATGTGGGGATCAATTTGGGCTCATATTAACGAACCATGACTATCCATAATCATGATTAATAACCATGACTATCCATAATCATTATTAACCATGACTATCCATAACTAAATAATGTAATAAATCAAGTCATTTCGACACCGACATCAATGAACCATGACTATCCATAATCATTATTAATTACACAAAAACTGTAATACATAATATTAGTTAAAACATAACTATATATCAAGCGGGTACACTGGTGATCTTCTTCTTGACGTATGTCCCTTGGTTATGATCATGCCGTAACCATAGAGTCTCCTCAGTATTTAGCAGGATGCTTGGATCTTTGGTCACACTGAAGGGCGGTATCTGGTCATCCCTTTCATAATCTTCTGACATGTCTGACTTGTCCTCAATTCCCACGATATTTCTTCTTCCTGAAAGAACTATGTGGACTAGCTAGTTCTAGTGGATTAATTGCCTTCTGAGAAATTACATTGAGGAATGCACATAGCTTCACAGTGGCCAGACGTACATGTGGAGGTAGAATTCCTCTTAAAGCAACCAGAAGTAATTGCGTCATAAGCACGTGGCAGTCATGCGACTTTAAGTTTAGAAATTTCTTCTCTTGCATATTTATTATTCCCTTTATATTGGAGGAGAATCCAGATGGGACCTTGATGGTGTTTAGGCATTCAAACATGATTTCCTTCTCTTCATTGCTAAGAGTATAGCTAGCAGGTCTTAAATAATGGCGTCCATCATCTGTCTTCTCTGGATGTAGGTTGTCTCGTTCTTTCATGCGCTGCAAGTCTTGTCGTGCTTCAAGTGTATCCTTAGACTTCCCATACACACCCATGAATCCTAGAAGGTTGACACAAAGATTCTTTGTCAGGTGCATCACGTCGATCGCGTGGCGGACCTCTAGTACATGCCAATAGGGTAGCTCCCAAAATATTAACTTCTTCTTCCACATGGGTGCGTGTCCCATAGCGTCTTTCGGAACAGGTTCACTGCCCGTCCCCTTTCCAAAGACTACTTTCACATCCTTGATCATCTCAAGTACATCTTCCTCAGTTCTGTTGCGAGGCTTGCTTCGGTGGTCTGTCTCACCTTTAAAATGCTTGCCTTTCTTTCTAACTTGGTTATTCACAGAAAGAAATCGACGATGGCCAAGATACACTACCTTTCTACATTTTTTCAAATATATACTATCCATGTCATCAAAACAATGTGTGCATGCATTATATCCCTTGTTTGTTTGTCCTGAAAGATTACTTAGAGCAGGCCAATCGTTGATTGTTACGAACAACAATGCTCGTAGGTCAAAGTGTTCCTGTTTGTAATCATCCCACACACGTACACCTGATTTACTCCATAAAAGTAGGAGTTCCTCAACTAATGGCCTCAGGTAGACATCGATGTCGTTGCCAGGTTGTCTCGGTCCTTGGATGAGCACTGACATCATAATGAACTTCCGCTTCATGCATAACCATGAAGGAAGGTTGTAGATACATAGAGTAACAGGCCACGTGCTATGACTACTACTCTGTTCCCCATAAGGATTCATCCCGTCCGTACTTAAACTAAACCTTAAGTTTCTAGCGTCTTTTGCAAATTTTGGGAATTCTCTGTCTATTGCTCTCCACTGGGACCCATCAGCAGGGTGTCTCAACATGTTGTCTACCTTACGGTCTTCTTTGTGCCATAGCACCAACTTTGCATGGTCCTTGTTTCTGAACAGACGTTTCAGGCGTGGTATTATAGGAGCGTACCACATAACCTTAGCAGGGATTTCCTTCCGGGGACGTTCTTCACCCTCAACATCGCGAGGGTCATCTCGCCTGATCTTATATCGTGACGCTTTACATACAGGGTATTCATCCAAATTCTCGTATTCCTTGCCACGGTACATGATGCAGTCATTAGGACATGCATGTATCTTCTGGATTTCTAAACCCAAAGGACAGACGACTTGTTTTGCTTCGTACGTAATGGCGGGCAATTCGTTAGGCTTCGGAAGCATCTTTTGTTTTATAATCTTCAATAGTTGTCTAAATGCCTTGTCAGAAACACCATTTTGTGCCTTCCATTGTAGCATCTCAAGTGTTGTACCCAACTTTTTTTGTCCATCTGCAGCAGACAGGTATAGTAATTTCCTGTGATCCTCTAGCATACAGTCAAACTTAGCCTTCTCTCTTTCACTTTCGCAATCTCTTTGTGCATCACGAATGACATCACCAAGAGCATCATCTTTAGCGAGTGTGTCTTCTGCACTTGTCTCTTCTTCACCTTTCCCCATTGCAGTATCACCAAAGTCACCGTATTGGGCAATAATATCATCGTCAGAGTCTAATTGTTCTTCTTCACCTTCTTCCATCATAACCCCCAGTTTCTCCATGCTTCGTCCAACAACTATAGTTTGACATGAAACCCGACTTGAACAAGTGTGAGTGAAGACTCCTTGAGCTAGAATATTCCTTCGAATTATTACAAAGGGCACATGGGCAGCACATAAAACCATTCCGCTTGTTTGCCTCGACCACTCTTAAAAAATAATGCACGCCATCAATGAACTCTTTTGAGCGACGATCGACATTGTACATCCAGTGACGTGTCATCGTCTGCATTATATGACATATCACATAATTATATCTCTCATTCTTATCAACAATTTAATTATAAAATGACATAACATTATATATCTCTCATTCTTATAAACAAATGATTTAAATGATCTCTATTTCTCCAAAAAATTAAACTAAACTAATTAAACCGGTCACATTTTGTAAACTAAATGTCGGTGGTACAAAAAAGGGATACCCCAATCAACGCAAACACCCGAACGCTCCATCTCCGTCTCGCCCGAGCCTCCCAGCCAGGCCTCGGGCGATGTAACTAAAGTATTATATATTTCTATTTTCTGTACAAAATGATTTAATTGATCTCTATTTCTCTAAAAGATTAAATAAACTAATAACGGTCATATTTTGTTTTTAGAGTAATAATTTTGAACTATTAAGTCAATAAACTCAAATAGCTATAAAAAAAACTTAAGTAGTAACCTTTCAAGGAGTCAATGGCGGCGTAGATGTGATGAAATAAATCAATCGCCGGAGATGTGTTAACAAACAAAAATCACCAGAGAAGAGAGCAGCAAGTAGCAACGACTGAATGAAGAAAATGAAGAGGGGAACTCGGGCAAGGCTGGAGTGGAAGAACAGTTCAAATATAGGGAGGGACATTTAGCCCCGGTCCTTATTCCCAGCCGGGGCTAAATGCCAACATTAGCCCCGGCTGATACACCAACCGGAGCAAAACATTTAGTCCCGGTTGGTGTTACCAACCGGGGCTAAAGATGTCAACATTTAGCCCCGGCTGGACACACCAACCGGGGCAAACTTTAGTCCCGGTTGGTGTCACCAACCGGGCTAAAGGTCAATCTTTAGCCCCGGTTGGTGACACCAACCGGGGCTAAAGGTCTCTCTGACAAATGAGCCGTTGGGCTGGGGAACTTTAGCCCCGGTTGGTAACACCAACCGGGGCTAAAGACCTTTCTAGTCCCGGACGCAAAATTTTCTGTGACTAATGCTGATTTTGCAAATCGTCCAAAGGTCTGTTCTCTAGTAGTGGACCTTCGAAGAACAGGTCACCGACATAAACATTAACGGACTACAAGAGGTGGTAGACAAGGGACTCTGTTTGACCTACAGAGATGGTCAAGCAACTATGCCATAATGGGCTCTTGTAGACAAGGGACTCTGTTTGACCTACAGAGATGGTCAAGCAACATATGCCATAAATGTTGGTCGGGCACACAAGACTTAAAGTTGGTCAAACTATCAGTCAGAGAATAGTTGATGGGGATGTTGTGTTTCTTAATAGGCCGCCCAGCACACATAAGACTTCTCTTCAGCTTTCTACGCATATGTGCGATGACCGTACAGTCGAAATCAATCCTCTCATCTGTGGTCCCTTTTCTGCTGACTTGACTTTGATGGTGATTGCGTTCGTATATATTATCTGCAATCGCTTGCTGCTAAAGCTGAAGCGTTGGAGCTGTTTAGTGTTGAGAAGCAACTTATTATTTCGCGCTTCGTCAAGTGAAGGCCAGAAGAAATAAGAAAGAGGATGCAAAATCCCTTCTTAATAATGGTGGCTACGGAGAACCTCCAATTCCAATGATCCAACAATGGAATAATAAAGGTATGCCTCAAAACCCTCCGTATTTAAATTCTCCTATTGGAAGATTAGTTTCTAATCAAGGTAGAATTAATGATAGCATAAATAATAATTAATTGAACATGATAAAATGTTAGAAGGAATTTATGCTAAACTGAAAGATTTTTTGAAACATTTAAGGAACAAATTAATTTTAATAAGAGATTAGAACAAATAGTAGATAACATTAAATCTCAAATTAAACACCATGAGGAATTAAAAGCTGTATAACCACGAGAGGGTGGTAAATCCACTCGTGATCCACCTCATCCTAATTTGGTTCCTAGTAGTAATTCTGTTGCAAAGAAAAATATTGTTAATGTTGAGAGAGACGAAGAAGAAGGGAGACCCCAGTGAACCTTCATCCAAGGTACGAACTGCTCCTCATGAATTCTATGATACACATGTATTACCTTCTCACGGATCGAAACAGAAATCCGACGGAAGACGACCAATTCAAGAAATTTCGTCGAGGTAATTCAAAAATTATATATACATGTGCCATTTATTGACGCTATGCAGGTTCCAACTTATGCAAAAATATTTGAGAGACATGCCTCAATAAGCAGAAACAAATTCAAGTAGGGATATGGTTAAATTGACCGAAGATTGCAGTGCGGTCATTTTAAAACCAACTCCCCCAGAAAAGAAGGACCCAGGAAACCCAAAGATCGCATGTTCAATTGGAGAGCAGCACTTCGAGCATGCATTCTGTGATCTGGGAGCAAGCGTCAGCGTCATGCCCAAGGTATATATGATAAATTATAAATCATCCATACCTTTCCCCTACTTCTATGTGTTTGCAGCTAGCCGATCAATCGCTCCGATATTCCCGCGGGAATAGCAGAGAAACATTCCAGTGAAAATCCGGAATCTCTTTGTCCCGGTGGATTTCGTGGTTCTGGATATTAATCACGACCACCGGACGCCATTGATCTTGGGACGGCCATTTCTGAACACTGCAAAAGCCACCATTGATGTAGGAGGGAGAAATTCAGCTTCCACATTAGTGGAAAGGAGGAAAAAATTCCAGTTCACACCGCGACCGGAAAAAACACGCGTCATCAAGGTTCGTCGGTGCCTACATTCATCCACAACCACCGTGAAGCAACACTAATCGGGAATCCAAAGCGGCTAACCAAGTAAGGTAGGCTAAGGTAAGTCTTTATCCCCCATTTAAATTTTCGTTTTTACTTAAGCAAATTAATTTTCTGCAAATAGATGCTTAGTAGGGAGATTAGGTGAAGCCTAGGGGGCTTAGGGCAGCCTTAGGGGTGGCGCCCACCACCC
>CM019822.1:21177963-21205181 GCA_009763385.1 Coix lacryma-jobi var. lacryma-jobi | reverse complement strand
CGTCCATGTTGTCGCGAATGGCTCATCGAGATCGAGGGAAGGATGAGGAGTGGAAAACACCGCCGAGTAACAATTTTGGAGAAGATGGAGAGGCCGGGACGTCGCTTGCGAAGATCTTCGAGGGAGGAGTGCTGCCTCCTGACGCCAGCAAGCGTGTCGGGAGCCCTCCTCCTACGAGCTCGGGCGTCGAGGTCGAGCCTGCCATCGTGGACCTCGGGGAGGAGTACCGCACCGATGAGGACTGAGGCCTGCGTGCCAAATTTGGGCGTCGAGGCCCTTTAGAATTCTTGTGACATAAATGAGGGTACGTCGAGAACGCCGAATGTATATGTGATTGTTTATAAAAGAATTGTTTCCTTTCGAATGCATTTGACCGGCTTCTCTTTGTCGCAAGCTCGAGTTTCTGCTAACTTAGTCTGTGTTCCCTTGGTACGTCTGCGGAGCCCCTCGAGGGGAGGCGTAGGTAGGGCACCGTAGCCCGGGGGCGTAGGCGGTCGTCTACGTCGACGCCCCCGACCTTGGGGCTCGAGGTACTTAAGATTTAGACGTCGCTAGTTCGTTCGAGGCGCGAGTCGAGATGAGGGTCAAATTTTGAAAAAGAAAACACGCGTTTTTTTCCGGATTGGGGGGCGTTTACCCCCTTGTCAGCCCCCGAGGAGGCTCGACCCTGAGCTAAGGCAGGGTCGAGGCTACCTTGAGTTACTAAGGAACATGAAAGATGGCGCACGAGTTGGGCCATTTATATTCAACGTGTTTGTACAAAGCAATAAATGAACAAGGCCTCGAGGCCCTTAAGGGTAGAAGCACGTATCTTGAGATATGTTCCACCGCGTTCGCAAGGATCCTGCCTTGGTCGTCCGTTAGAGCTTGATGGTGACCTTGGCTTGGTACTTCAGCCACGGTTGTAGGGCTTCCCACGGAGGGTGTGAGCTTATGCGCCCTCGGATTGTCTTGCAGCCGTACGAAACGAGGTCCCCACCGCCAGGTCACTTTTGCGCACGTGCTTGTCGTATGGTAGCATTCGAAGTGTTGCTGGTACGTGCGAGAGTTGCATGAGCGCCACGCTGGGCCTCCTCGAAGAGTCTGGCCTTGCGCTGTGGCGAGCCTTTCGTCGCTGGTTTTTGCTGTTGTAGGCTCGAGCAGTCGAGGTGAGCCGTACTCGAGGTCCTAGGTTAGAACGAGCCTCGGCTCCGTAGGTTTTTTAGGAGGAAAAACGGACAGTGACCCGGTGCTCGACTCGGCGTTAAGCCTGAGGCCCCATAGCACCGAGGGGAGTTCTGTAGCCCACCCCTTCCGAAAATTCTTGAGGGTCTTGAACAGCCTCGGCTTCAGGCCCATGGAGTATCAATCGTTGGCGGCGCTCACCTGCCAGTTGCATGGGGGTATGCGACCGAGGCCCGGTTACGCGATGTTGTTGTCATCGCAGAAGTTGACGTGAATTTTTGCCCGTGAATTGGGTGCAATTGTCTGTGATGATGACATTTAGGCACCCGAACCGGTACATGATGTTTGTCGATGAACTCGACAGCCCTCTCGGAAGGTTGGGGTCTCCTATCGGCTTAGCTCGATCCACTTGGTAAACTGTGTCGCCGGCCACGGAGGCATGTGGTGTACCCCACTGTTCCTTTTGAGGGGACCCACATGGTCGAGCCCCAAACGGCAAATGCCAAGTATTGGGATCATCTGCAGGTACGTGTGCGGGCTGGTGCGTTTGCCTTGGCAGTAGAATTGACACCCATGGCATGCTGGACCAAAGCGCTTGGCGTCCCCAATGGCGGTCGGCCAAGAATAGAAGCCTTGACGGAAAGCGATTCCAACTAGGGCCCTCGGCGCTGCGTGGGGGTCCGCAAGCCCCGAGTGATATCGTCGAGGAGGGCTTGCGCCCTTCCTCGATGGGATGCAGCGTTGAG
This sequence comes from Coix lacryma-jobi var. lacryma-jobi, assembly GCA_009763385.1. Classification (NCBI taxonomy): domain Eukaryota; kingdom Viridiplantae; phylum Streptophyta; class Magnoliopsida; order Poales; family Poaceae; genus Coix; species Coix lacryma-jobi. Next base: position 21,203,271 of record CM019822.1, on the reverse strand, counting down.
AGATCCAGTGGACTTCGTCGGTATATACTCCCATTTCGTCGCCTGTAGAGACGTAGGTCTTGGCCCTCCGAGCGATGCGTAGGGCCTAGCTCTGTCTTCTGGAGCTCGCCTCGCGTCAGGTAGTCGAGGTTAGGGCGTCGCCAGCGAGGGCCGTGGATGACGAAGGGGGTGTTGCGTCGTTACTGCATCGGCTCTGCGGACGTCGAGTGGGTCCTTCTCGAGGGTGGGCGTTTGAGGTCGGCCCCCGTGTCGCTGAGGGTTGGCGGTCGAGGGGCCAGCCCCCGGGTCGATTTCGACGGATGGCGAAGAGTCCCTCGGGAAGACGTCTGGCGGCACCGTGCCGGTGTGGGGACGCCAACTTTGCCAGCCGTCTGCGGCCGTCGTTGTACTTCCGGAGCTAGTGGATGAGCTCGAGGCCGAGTTAAAACTGCTCTGTCCAGCTGCGCACCTCCCCGCAGTATGCCTCAATCTTGGGATCGATGCCAGCTTGAAGAACTTCATAACACTGGTGACGACGAGCTGCGAGTCTCTCGGGCGTCGAGGCGTCGGACCCGAGTCGAGGGCTGATTGCGCAGCCGTGACAGGGCCTCGTACTGGCGACGTTGTTGGGGGCGGGGAAGTGCAAGCGAAAAGCAGGTAAACGCATGTGTACTCCCAGGGGTGAGATGAAGAGCAGGGCCTGCTTCCCGCCCCGTCTTCGTGAGGGAATCCTCGAAGTACATGGTTCCAGAGTTCCGGCCTGAATCTGTGCCGGCGAGAGCTGAGTGTCGGTTCCATTCAGCAAACGAAGTCCGCCAACGCTGCGATTTTGCATGGCCTTTCGCGGGGCGTAGGTGATGGTCTCCCCATCAGTTCGGCGGACCACTTGGCGATGGCGCCCCTGTGGCCTCCCGGTTGTTGACGATCTTCTCCGAGGGGAAGGATGAACCACCGTTACGGATGACCGAGGAAGTAGTGCTGGAGCTGCGCCTTGTGACGATGATGCCGTTAGAGCAAGCTTTTGGATGTGCGGGTACGACCTTGGCCTCGGAGAGTACCTCACTGGTGAAGTATCGGCCCTGGACCGGCAGTGCATGGGACCCTCCTCGTGCCTCTCGACGGCTTATTGACCGCGCTAAACCACCTGAGTGCTTTGCGGGCCACACTAGAGGAGGAGGGGCTCGTGGAATCGTTACCTTTGGCTGGTCGCGGGAGGGGCGGACCGAGAATTGTTGCAGAAGTCTAGGCAGCCCCCAACTATGAGATAATGCCTCCTCCGGCTTCGGCGGGTCCACCGCATAAGTGTTCCGAATCTTTTAGTAACCGGGAAGCGGAAACCGGAGCGAACAACCGCGAGTGTCTGCTTGACGCCGTGATGGAGAGCTTGCCGGACACGGTCCCGCGCGGCTGCGTCGAAGAAGCACAAGGCGTCGACCAAGGCATCGCCCCGAGCCATTGCACCTTCTGCCGCGGTCACAGGAGGAGCACCCCACATGGGGCCGAGCCGGTCGAGAGAGAGCGAGCCCGCTCCGCCACCATCGTCTCGTCTTGGAGTTGGTCCAAGAGAGCCTGGTTCGTCCGCGGAGCTCCTCGACCGTCTTCTCGACCCCTGCGCAACAAACAAGGAAGAGTGAGACTGCGGCGTAACAAAAACTTCGAGACCCAAACAAGAACAAGGTGTAAGCCTCACCGTCGCAGTGTTGCCCCAGTGCGGCGAGGTCGCTGGTCAGGCCCTCAGCACGCTGCTCCAGCCTGCGCTTCTCGGCCAGCGTGAGGAGCTTCTCGGACCTAAGGTCCTCGATCAGCCGGCCCGCCTCCACCAGGGCCAGATCCTTGCGGATCACCTCCTGCCGCGCGCCCCCTCGGCAGCTCGGGCGGTGGCGGCACCACTCGGCGTCTTCGGCCTCTTTTCTCGCCGCCTCCGCTGCGGTTCGGGCAGCGGCGGCCTCGCCACGGGCGTCAGCAGCCTCCTGCTTCGCCGCCTCGGCTTCAGCCCGGGCAGAGGTGGCCTCGCTTCGGGCGTCCGCGGCCTCCTTCCTCGACGCTTCGAGAACGGCGGCGGCCTCCTCCTTGGATCGGCGACCTCGCCTCGAGCCACCCGGACCTCCGCCTCCGCCTCGTTAAGCCGGCTCGCCATCTGGGCGTTCCGGCTCAGCTCCGCGCGGAGATCTCGAAGCTCCGCCTCAGCCCGCGAGGGCGGCTGACACCTGTGCGGACCGGCCCGCCTCCTCGGAGCAGGACCGCTCCGCCTCCGCCATAAGCACGGCCACCTCCCGGAAGATGGACCGCACCTCGCGGGGCCCCCCGCTGGGCCGGCTGCTCGATGGGAACCACGGCAAGGGGCGGGCTCAGTGGGACGGGAAACGGCCATATCGGTCGGTCGAGCTCGATGTCGGGCAGATCCTCCTCCGCCTCGAGCTGCCCCGACAGCGACCCGCCGCCCGACGGCACGGGCCCCGACTCCCTCCGTCCCTCCGCCGGCACTTCCTGTTGCGGATCGTCGAGGGAAGGCTCGACCCCGGGCCCTCTTCCCTGGCCGGGCCCTCCGGCGCCTTGTCGGCGCTAGCCGGCACCTCGGGCGCCTCCACCGTCATCGAGCCCGCGGCGAGGAGCGGCCCCTGCTCCAGCTCGTTCAGGAGGTCCTCCACCGTCGGCTCCTTCTCCGCCGACGCCTCTCCCCCCTTCCCTCCTCCGCAGCCCGGCCCGTGCTGGTCGGAGCCACAAGGGGCGCAGTCTCCTCAGCCCCAGACGCCGGCGGGGCCGTGCTCGCCCCAGGCGCTTCCCCCGGAACACCGTCGTGGTGAGGGGAAGGATGGCGCTCCCAGTTGGCACCATCGCGGAGGAGGAGGAGGGGGAGGAGGCAGCGCTTCGGCGGATACGGTGGTGGCAGGCTCGATGCCATGAGCTGAGGCCCCTGCAATACGAGATGACGGAGATGTCAGAACCAGGAAGAGTACCTCGACCCCTGTGGTCGATGGCGACGGCCTCACCAAAATTCGCGACGATCATCCGGCCCCCTCGAGCCATGGCAGCTCGGGCCTTCTCCAGCCAAGCGGCTTCTCTAGCGGAGGAAGGTGCCATACCTCGAGGTGCCTGTGCCTCGACGGGGCTCAGGCCTTGGCCCGCTTGGACGAAACGAGGTCCACCTCCTGGTAGGAGCGCTTCCCCCTGAGAAGATGAGATGGCACGTGTCATTAAAAGCAAAGAGGTGCAGCCATCACTACCGACGAGACCCAAGGAAACAACTCACCGAAAGCGGCGGCTGGGCCTTCTTCCCAGAAGTCGCCGGACCCACTCGGGGGCTTCGAGCCCACCCCACGGCTCGAGCCCTGCGCCTGGGCCGTCTCCACAGGGCTGGATGGGGGGAGGGCTCCCGACGCCTCCCATGGCTCGACCTCGAGGGAGAGCCCTCCTTCCGCCCACATCGCGGGAGGGCGACCGTACCGCCCTCGTGCTGACGTCATGGCGCTGCCCCGGCGCGGGCTCCGGGACCTGCTCCGGCGCCCGCGCTGGTGGTCGCGCCCTCCGGGTCCGCTTCCGCGTCCGGCGGCGGTGCGGCGATGGACTCCGGGGACGCTCGCGCCCTGGTCACGAGGCGCTCGGGGGCTCCCTCCCCGACGCTCATGATGGCGCGGGCTCGACGCCTCTTCTTGGCGCCCCACTCCTCCGCGGGCTCGACGGCGCCCCTGACGGCTCACGGGGGTCGGGCCCGAAACCCTTCTCGACCTGTCGACCGCCTCTCGAGGCCCCGCCCCCTCTCGAGACCCCCCGTCTGGGCCGACGCGGGGGCGGCCTCCGTTGGCGCAGTGGCGGAGGCGCTCCGGGTCCGGGGCTTCCTTGCGGACCGGGGGCGCGTCCGGCGCAGAGCTCGACGGACCTCGGGCCCCCGACGAGGCAGGGATCGACGCCGCCTTCCGCGGCTGCGTCCCGCGTGCCCCTTTTGTCGGTGGACCTCCAGTGTACCCTCCTGCACAGAGGAGCGGTCAGCCCTGTCATCGATGAGCCCCGGCGCGCATCAGCGCGCATCCATCCCCTCGTCGTCCTCCTCCTCGTCACTACTCTCCTCCTCCGAGCTCGAGGAGCTCAGCTCGGGGGGACACGTCCCCAGGCTTGACGATTACGACGAGCCTTCGCCAGTCTCTGCTCCCTGGCTAAGCGACGCAAGTTTTTTATCTTCTCTTTCTTCTTTTTGCATCCTGCTCTCCTTGTCCTTTTGAGCAGAGAGGCGCCTCACCTGAGCATCCGCGGCGTCCTCCCTCACCGGGGGCCTCGACGCACGACAAGTAAATGCCCTCTGAAGAAAGGAGAAGCGTGATGAGACAAACCACAAGACGGATGCCAACGGGTCGAAGGAGGAAGAAGGGGGAGGAGGCTCGAGATAGCTCGACTCGAGGAAGGCTTACCAGGTCGAGACACCCCTCGTCGGGCGCCATCGCAACCAGGTGGGAGAGTTCAGGGACGAACGACCCCTGGATCGTGATCGACACCCGGGAGACGCCCTCGTTCCGGGACAGCCTCTCTTCGGCCATCCTCGAGCGATTGAGCGCCTCGAGCTGAGCCTGCGGGCCCATCTCGTGCATGAGAAGGGGGCGGTCCGCCAGCGGAAGAACTCTTCGCTGGTGGAACGCCCAAATGACCGCTTGCACGGTCAGCTTCTTCTCATCCACCAGCGTCTTCATCATCTCCATCAGCGGGGCTAGGTGGCGTTGCCTGTCCGCCGCGACGCCCCAGGTCCACTTCTCCGGGCGTCGAGTAAGGACCCTGCCGGTGTACTGCGGAAGGAGGCCACCTTCGTTCCGCAGATAGAACCAATGGTCGTCCCACCCGGCCTGGTTGGTGGATAGCTTATATCGCAGGTACTCGCGGGGGACGTTGGCCGACGAGGTCCCCGCCCTCGCGGTGATGGCAAGGGAGCCCATGCGCACGGGCCGCCTCCCGCTGGGCTTCAGGGACTTGATGAAGAGCTCGCCCCGGAAGAGATGGACGAACATCTCCCAGTGCGGCTCCATCTTCAGGTACCCCTCGCACACCGCGGCGAATATGGCGGCGTGCGAGATGGAGTTGGGGGAGAAATGTTGTAGCTCCACCTCGAAATGGTGGGCCAGCCCTCGCAAGAAGCGGCTCGGCGGGACGCCGAGCCCCATACGGTGGTAGCGCGTGAAGCTCACCACGTACCCCTCCGGCGGGTGCGGCTCCCGGTGCTCCGCCGACGGGATAACCCACCATGCGGGTCCCTCCTCCGGGTTGGGGCGCAGAAGCCCCTGGGCCACCAGCGAGTCCATCTCGCTCTGCGTCACCTTCGACGGGCTCCAGTCCTCGGCCGGCAGCATCTGTGTTTGGGTGGCCATGATGGTGGCGCGGCGCGGATCCGAGCGGCGGACGGGCGGCCGGAAATCCCCAATCGATTAGCTCGAAGGAGAGGGCGCGTAAAGGCTACGGCGGCGGCGAAGGCAAAGGCAAAGTAAAGGGTTCTTCTTCCCTCTTTTGGTATTTATAGGGGGAAATCCAGACAGGCGCGATCTCCCACGACGTAAAAAGGTAACAGAATGCATTCAATGCGCCCACCTAACCGCGTCTCGAGCCGGGTGCAGGATACACGCGTTACCTCTCCATTCGCTCCACTACCCGGGCCCGCCACGACCGTCGCTCCGGCTTCGCGCCCGCCGCTCTCCCCGACGGTTTCCGCCTAAAAAGGCGTGCCCAACGGGCAGAAGGACTCCCAGACGACGGAGGCTTCTTCATAAAGGTAAAAACGGGCCCCGGCCCTAAGTCTCGAAGCAGCGAAGGCTGGCCCTCGAAAAGGGTTCGACAGCCGGCTTCGAGCACCCGAGTCAGGGACACCAAGGGGCGCCACTCGCGGCATTACTCGAGGGCCGAGCCCTCGAGGACCCTCACGTGTATCCAAGGCGGGGAGCTCGACGTGCAGTGAGATCCCCTCGGAGGGAGGCATCGAGCCACCGGGTCCTATCGAATGGACCCGGCACTCCTGCAGACTGAGCACCCATGCTTTATGAGACCGCCTCCGGGCCACAGTCGACCCCTAACGAACGGGGCACGAGCTCTCACTTGGATTCCCCGTTACCAGCTCACCGGGAACCTCGATACTCGCCCACTCAGGGTAGTACGAGGCATCCCCCCTCGCATCCGATCGAAAGGACTCGCAGGATGACAAGCCAGGGCAATCGGCATGCCGGACAGCTCGAGGAGCCGGCCAGTCGGTTCAGCCTGGCACCCCTCGACGAAAGAGGGTCTAAAAACTCGGACAGTTGCAACTAATCTCTTTTTTATGTGAGCATGAGATTTTCAGGCCTCGGGTGAAAGCTCGACCCCCATCTCGCCTGAGCCCTCGAGGCCGGACCTCGAACGATCGCTCGTTCTCCGCCTCGCTCAAGCCCTCCGAGCCAAGCCTCAGACGGAGTCTCCCACGACAAAGGAAAGGTAACCATAAACATCTAACGAGACTACCAAACCACATTTCGAGCCTGTTGACAGGTACCCACGGCGCCGCGATCTCCGCTCCCTGACGATATCCGCCTAAAAAGGCGCGTCCACTGGGCAGAAGGCTCCCAACCGACGGAGGATTCTTCGGGAAGCCCACGAGGGAGTTCTAACCACTCCCCCATGGCCTCGGGGGCTACACCCGCGGGTGTCGCTCGCACGACACCCACGGAATCAAATCGACAAAATCCTCGAGACCAATTAGCTATCCATCAAGATCCCAATCTGGAGCCCCTGCTCGAATGCAAGCACTCAAACAAGGGCTCGGGGGCTACTGTCGGTGGTACAAAAAAGGGGTACCCCCAATCAACGCAAACACCCGAACGCTCCATCTCCGTCTCGCCCGAGCCCTCCCAGCCAGGCCTCGGGCGAACGCTCCATCTCCGTCTCGCCCGAGCCCTCCCAGCCAGGCCTCGGGCGAACGCTCCATCTCCGTCTCGCCCGAGCCCTCCCAGCCAGGCCTCGGGCGAACGCTCCATCTCCGTCTCGCCCGAGCCCTCCCAGCAAGGCCTCGGGCGAACGCTCTATCGCCGTCTCGTCCGAGCCCTCCCAGCAAGGCCTCGGGCGAAAGCTCTATCTCCGTCTCGCCCGAGCCCTCCCAGCAAGGCCTCGGGCGAAAGCTCTATCTCCGTCTCGCCCGAGCCCTCCCAGCGAGGCCTCGGGCGAGCACGATCGCTCTCCGTCTCGCTCGAGCCCTCCAGACCTCGGGCAAGCGCGCCCCCACACCTCGAGCCTTAACACACGGACCTCGAGCTGCACAGACAGCCGTACCAGCCCATACCACACATTTAATGCTTTCACCTACTCCGGTCATGTCCACTAGTACACGGCGTGTACCACAGTAACTCGGTGTAAAGGTCAAGTCTCATTTTCACCACAAGCTTGGGCAAAAGGGCACCAGTGCAGCACTGTTCGGCCATGCCAGGCACTGTAACCCCTCGAGGCCGGCTACGCGCCCCTCGAGCCCTGCACTGTAACACCTCGAGGCCGGCTCCGCGCCCCTCGAGCCCCCGTGGCACCACCTCGAAGCCGGCTCCGCGCCCTTCGAGCCCTAACTACTTTCGTGCTATTGGAGGACAGGTACCCCAAGACCCGGAGGGACCCCGCCGCGTACTGTACATTCCGGGATGGGTGCTGTACGGCTCCCGCCTTGTCGCGCCACCACGTCCGCACCCAGGATGGAAGCCACGACCCAAGGACGCCTCAACAGCGACAATCACATCGGCTCCAGTGGCCCCGACAAGACAGAGTTCCTACCCTTCTCCGTATGGGGCACCATACGCCCCGACACCTGTAATACTTTCATGTAACCCTGGCCTCCCCTTGCTCTATAAAAGGGGACGCTAGGGCCCTCATTCGGGACGACGGACACAACACACGAGTCCACGCACAGACACGAGTCCGGACTCCGGTCCACGCTCACTGAGCTTGTATTCTCCCCTGTACAAGCACTTAGGTGCAAGTAATACAAGAACATCTCCCCCCGCTGGACGTAGGGCCTTCTTTGCCCGAACCAGGATAAAATCCTTGTGTCCCCTTGCATCACCATCCAGGAAGAGAAGCACGCGATCATATTACTCGTTGGTGTGATACCCCCGGGTACGAAACACCGACACTAAAGTATTATATATTTCTAATTTTTGTAAACAAATGATTTAAATAATCTCTATTTCTCCAAAAAAATCAAACTAAACTAATTAAACCAGTCACATTTTGTAAACTAAAGTATTATATATCTCTCATTCTTATAAACAAATGATTTAAATGATCTCTATTTCTCCAAAAAATTAAACTAAACTAATTAAACCGGTCACATTTTGTAAACTAAAGTATTATATATTTCCATTTTTGTAAATAAATTATTTAAATAATCTCTATTTCTTCAAAAAAATTAAACTAAACTAATTAAACCAGTCATATTTTGTAAACTAAAGTATTATATATTTCTAATTTTTGTAAACAAATGATTTAAATGATCTCTATTTCTCCATAAAAAATAAATTAAACTAATTAAACCGGTCACACTTGATAAACTAAAGTATTATATATTTCTAATTTTTATAAACAAATAATTTAAATAATCTCTATTTCTCCAAAAAAATAAACTAAACTAATTAAACCAGTCATATTTTATAAACTAAAGTATTATATATTTCTAATTTTTGTAAAAAAATGATTTAAATGATCTCTATTTCTCTAAAAGATTAAAATAAACTAATTAAACGGTCATATTTTATTTTTAGAGTACTAATTTGAACTATCAAGTCAATAAACTCAAAATAGCTTCAAAAACCATATATATATGTGGCGGCTACAAAAATGAAAAACTAAAGCTAGTAACCTTTCAAGGAGTCGATAGCGGCGTAGATGTGATGAAATAAATCAATTGCCGGAGATGTGTTAACAAACAAAAATCACCGGAGAAGAGAGCAAACAAGCAAGCAAGTGACTGAATGAAGAAAAAATGAAGACAGGAGCTCGGGCACGGCTAGCTGGAGGTGGAAGAACAGTTCAAATATAGGGAGGGACATTTAGCCCCGGTCCTTATTCCCAGCCGGGGCTAAATGCCAACATTTAGCCTCGGTTGGATATACCAACCGGGGCAAAACCTTTTAGTCCCGGTTGGTGTTGGCTAAAGATGCCAACATTTAGCCCCGGCTGGATACACCAACCGGGGCAAAACCTTTAGTCCCGGTTGGTGTTACCACTACCACAATCCTGATTTACCTTGAGTGCTCAACATTTTCTTGAGGGCCAAAACAAAACCGCCAAGGAAATTATAATTTTCTTGACTGCAGACATAGACCTCCAAGGAAATAGATATTCTTGAGTGTTGAATCAAACCGTCAACGTAAAGGCTCATTGCCTTGGGTGTTACATGAAACCGCCAAGGTAATTGATATTTCCTTGAGTACTCCTTGAAACCTCCAAGGTAATTTGTATTTCCTTGAGCTCCATTTGAAACTGCCAAGGTAATTTGAATTTCCTTGGGTGTAACTTGAAACAGCCAAGGAAATTCACGTAACTTTAAATTTCAAATTTTTTAAATTTTACAAATGACCTCAGATGGAGATATAACTTAAACCAAAGTTATAGTATTCGATGAGATCTAAAACTTTTTAGTTTAAACTTTTGACATTTGAAATCATTTTCGATCTCAAATATTCATTACAAGATTCAACAAAGTGAATACAAAAGAAAATGGTGATTCAGTTACTCACCAGTTGCTTTGAGGTGTAGTGGTAAGAGGTGTCATTGTGAAATAATAGGTCCTAGGTTTGAATCCTACCAAGTGCAAGTTTTGGTGATTTATTTTTTTTTTTGCTATGGCTCTATGTTTCCTTGGAGGTTTTTCCTTGGCGGTTTGGAGTATTTCCTTAGCGGTTAACGACCCTCAAGAAAATTACTTTCCTTGGCGGTCGTAATATTTTCTTGGCTCTTTGGCAAGTTAAGTATGGTTCTAATTTCCTTGGCGGTTAGCCTCCAAGGAAATTATCCTTGAGTGCCAAAACCGTCAAGGAAACTAATTTTCCTTATCTCCTATCCTTGAGTGAATTTGCTTGACGGTTTGTGGTCAAGGATCATTTTCTTGGCGGTTTAACCCCTTTCCTTGGCGGTTTTGGGCACTCAAGGTAATTCAGGATTCTGGTAGTGTACCAACCGGGGCCCCTCTGACAAATGAGCCGTTGGGCTCGGGAACTTTAAGGTTGGTGTTACCAACCGGGGCTAAAGACCTTTCTAGTCCCGGATGTAAATTTTTTCGTGACTAAAGCTGATTTTGCAAATCGTCCAAAGGCCTGTTCTCTCGTAGTAGTGACATGTCAGCGGTCCGTATTATCTTCCTCTTCTATCCGCTCATCTGTGCCTGCCCCTCCCCCTACCCGTGGCTGTGCGTCATCTCGACCCTACCACTCATTTGTTGTCCTGCTTGTACATCGTCGAGGCCTCCACATCTCCGTACCCTTCATGCCGGATTTTGCAAGCCCACAGGTATACCTTGATCGTATTTGATCCACCACCGCGAGGGTGTCTTGTCTCTGATCTCAGCTTGTTGCTCATGATGTGTAGCCAGAGCAGGCTCCTCGTGTACGCATTGTCTCAACTAGTGTCGTAGCTAGCTCACCGAGTCACCGCTCTGCCCTGCCCTGCCCGATCAAGGTATCTTTTGCTCGGACGCGTGTCTATTCGTCAAGCATTATTTCTGAGCCCACGGCGCCAGGTATCCATGGAGCTGGAGCGATGCACCCATAGAGGAACCGCCACCGTAACGCTTGCGCAACTGGTTGCTCGTCGGTGCCATGTTGTTCATCATATCAAGGAGGGATACACTGCCAAATATGAATGGTTTTAATAGTTGGATTGTGTAAAATTTCTGGGTTTTGAGCTCCATGTTCAAAATCAAACTCCGATGATAATTGGATGATCAAAGATAGACTTTTGGACTGTAGTTTAGAGTTCTTTTTTCCTGAGGTCGTCTCTACTTGACCAGCCAAAAGCTTGCCAGTCCAGTTAATGGCGATCCAACTGAACCCTGTCCATTCGCTCTTTTTATCCACAGACGATAATCTAGCATATCCTATATAATCAAACGCCATGCGTGATCTTGTCCATTTCCCTGAGACGCAAGCCGATCGCTGCGAAAGTGACATATATATTGAGCGTAACGAAAAGGGACTTTAAAGTAAAGCAAAGCAATAGCTAGCAGGCTCGCTTGAATTGGCTTTTCCTGTTCATGAATCGATCAGCTATAATTTTTAATTGCACCGCAGTAGCTCGTGGGCTTAATCCGTGTTCGTTTCTCTACAAAAAGTTTTAGTCGTGGCACCTCACATCGAATGTTGCGGTACTTAGTAATTATAAAACTAATTATACTACCATATATAATTAACAAGACAAATCTATTATACCAAATTAACATAGTCAAATTATAAATTAATTAGGATTAATAGATTCATGTCTTGTGAATTAGCCTTCGGCTGATAAATTAGTTTTGTAATTAGCTTATTTTTAATATACTAAATTAGGGATGAATATTTGACGTGACAGGGTTAAAGTTTTGCCCTAAAAATGAACGTGCCCTTAAACAATAATCTGATGGTGTCATACAGTACCAACAAACTGCGTGTTTTAATACGTTATTATATAATAGAGTACTCTATATAATACATCAGCTCTCATCATCTTTTGCCATTACCCGTGTAATCCCTTTTCTTTAGCTGCCACGCGTGCAGCCGTGTCGTCGCTGCACACCCAATTTAAATCTACTTGAGGGACTGTTCAGTTATCTTAGATTAAACCTGAAAAAATTCCAACTCTTCAAAATTAGTATAGATGAGTGGATATGTTAGTTTGGGAACAACTATTCATATATTTAAAATTAGTGAAATCATCACACTATGGACATGTCATCTATAACTTGAAAAGTAATGTTGTTAAATACTGGAATATACTCCCTCCATTCCAAATAATAAGACGTTCCAAAAATCTTGGAGAGTCAAAGTTTTTCAACTTTGACCAAAATTATAGAGAAAAATATAAAGATTTATATCATCAAATATACATATTATGAAAATATAACTAATGGAGAATCTAATTGTACTTAGTTGATATCATAAATATTATTATCTTATTATATAAATTTGGTCAAAGTTGAAAAACTTTGACTCTCCAAGATTCTTGGAATGTCTTATAATTTGGGATGGAGGGAGTACTTATTAAAAAAATGTAAACACCACTCGGGTTAAGTGGAGGACTTAGATCTGGACGAGCAAGTTCTCTTGCAAGAAATCTAATCAACTCGAGTTAATTGATAAGTTAGCTTTTGAAAAAGGGGAATAGGTATGGCGGCTCACCTTGCCGCCACCGAGGACGACAGTGAGGTCAGATGGCTCCATCATCATGGCTGTTCTCTAGCTTCGCCCCTTTCTTCAGTTGAGTTCCTAGCTAGTCCACTCACTGCATCCTCCTCTACCCTTTCAATTCGCCTGAGAATTGAGATTCTAGCCCCACCACCAATGCATGTTCAAGGTTGGTAAAAGGGAGCTCATCGAAGGATCATTGGCGCGAGCGCGAGCGCGAGGTGAAAAAATGAGAGGGTCACGTCTAGCAAATGTGTCGGCGCGGATCGGTGGCCCAAGGCCCAAGGGCGATGGCTTGGTCGATGCACATGGGCCCAGGAGAGATATGCACGGACGACAACATAGAATCCTACACCGGCCCGGGGAGGAATGATGTAGCCTATTGGGTCTTGGATGCCGAATCCTGCCTAAAGCATCTACTTTGGGCCCAACATCAACTTTGAACTTGTAGCATCTTTTTGGCCATCTTTTTTTGTCTTCATTTCATGGTCAGACAGCAACATAATCCCAATTCCTCTCAACGGTTAGGATTTTTTATACACTTCTTATATATTTCAGGTGATTTCATGCAACACTCTTATACAACCAACTAACATAAGTAAATTGCTACTTTTATTATCGTGGTTTGTTATTTATCTTTGTATTATAACATACTCCCTCCATATAGAAAATAGATATCGTTTTGGACAAAGTTTGAATTAAACATTGAGAACATAAATCATAAATAACTTTAAATTGTTGAGTTTGGAGATGTAAAAATCATATAAATATTTTTTCTTGAAAATACTTTTATAAAAATATACATATAACACTTTACAACAATTCTTGGTTTTAGTTTCAATGAATTTATCAAAATTAAATTTAATTCATGCGGAAAGAAAAAGAACCGATAATAGAAAATATGTAGAGGCTCAACACATGTATACATATTCATCTCTCACACAACTAAAAAGACTAAAGTGTGGACAACAATTTCGTGCGGTTTTTGGCGTTGCCTCGTCGTCCTGCCACCTCCATGCAATCCCTCCTCCACCGGTGCGATCGCAATCATAATTTTCTTTCCTTTTTCAAGGCCGCTAATCACGCGATCACGGAACACACGATCTCGGAGGGAAGGAAGAAAACCGGTCCCGTGCGATTGCGGAGGGAGGGGGGAAGAAAATCATGTGAGCGACCTCGAAGGGAAGGGACTAGGGAGCCTGCCGTCGGTCCTCCCGGCCGTAGCCAGGCCGCGACGCCCATCGCTCGCACACACGCTTGCTCGAAGATCCTATCGCAACTCTTCATTGCTCGGCTGCTAGGCAGTCTTCCTGTGGCTGTCAACGAATCACAGGCCTCGGCCGGTGGGCGTCACCGAGGCAGAGTAGGGTCGGAGGCGCAGCCGTTCCTGCCACAGGAGCGGGCGAGGACGAAGCTGTGTTGCGTTCCCCTTCGACCCGCACTCTGACGGCCTGACACCGCTTCTCCGCCGCTGCAATGTCCACAACCCCACCCCTCGCCCTCAGTATCGCCCCATCCTGGACAAAAGCCACAACTCACGAGCCTCTACGCAACCACGATGATGGGTCCTCCCACACACAACAAGCAGCTCCACTACCAAGCCAAATAGGACGGCAGCAACGATATCCGGTTCACTTGCACCTACGTCCACTGCCCCGGCAGAACCAGGCCACCAACCACCACCTCTCATGTTGGACTAAAGGTTGACATCGATAGCACACATGCAGGTGTTTGACGGAATGCCTATGTGGTAAATAGCACATCCTTGCCTCCATGCATATGCCACGAATAATTGCTTGTTTTGGGCCGTGTTTGAGATGTTTTTTTTTGCAATTTGCAGTACTGCTTCTAGCCAGTTCTATTACATACTCGTTGTGGGTGACTCATTGTGATGCATGTGTGTGACTCATGAATGGTTAATCTGCGGATATCTGAAACGCAAATGCGCAATGATGTTTACCAATGTGTGCAAAACGTTTTTGATATTGTATATGATTTAGATAACTGTCTTTTATATGCATGTCATATTTTGACTCATGAATAGTTCCAAAGTTGGTTCATTAAAATTGCAGGTAATTGAGTAGATATTAGTTGTCACTCCATGGAGCTAATCCACCATCACTCCATCAGGAGGGCATGCTCATTATGTTATTACACTGCTCTTCATTGTTGTGGAGCTATACATGTTTGAGGGAAATGAGGCTAGGTGAGACGTGTTTTCTATGATATTACCTCATATCATTGATATGTTGAACACTATTGCTTAAATTTCAGATATTGACAAGTGTCTAGCTAAGACAATTAATCAAGTGTATTTAACTAAATTTCTTTATTTTTTCTTGGATTCTTTATCTGCATTTACACTTTTCATGCTTCTTACAATTTATTCTAAGATCATGTCCAGACATGTGACAAAAATCCTGCTACAGCTGCCATTTTCCTAACCTATAACCAAAAATATGGCATGACATATTCTCTCTGAAATATCAGATCTTGGAGAAGCATTTGTGCAACTTATATACTTTTGACTTGAAAAAAATTAAACATGCGGAGTATGTGTTACTTTAAAATAAACTCGGTAGACAATTATCATAGCTTGAACTTACAAATTCTGGAGTCTGACTTTTCTTTTTTATCAGGAGACATATACTGACTCTTATTTCTATGCTATTGCACTTCCTCTAATTTAGCATCGACTACAAGATACAGTTACGAAAGCATTGTTTGTATCCTGCAATGTCAATATCATATGTTGCAATTAAAAAATCCTGATATTTTTTCAAACATATGCCTCGTGCTTGAACTGAATAATGCACCAGATGAGGGTAGAAGTTGCTTCCTGAAGCTTTGGTCAAAGTGCTTCAAGAGGACTTTTAGTTTCAGTTTCCTGAAAGAAGATTTTTGGTGACTTGAATATTTAGTGATTATGATGCCATGGAACTTGCTTGAACATGTCTCATATTTCTTGAATCAGTTTGTGCCTTCATTGTTGCTTCAAAATGTCTCATAGTCATAGTATTGTGTTATCTTTTTTTCTAAAATAGGATGACATTTGCTTGGTAGTTGTTTTTTCGAACATGCAGAAGAGCTGCGTTCAATATATTAAGAAGAGAGAAGGGCGAAGCACCCAGTAACCAGTACATAAGGATTTACATGGGAGAGAAAAAAAAAGAATCCCCCCACGCACACAGATACACACTAGATTCACACTGGACCAAGGAGACCAAACAACCTAACCAGACCAAGCAGACCAAACTGCCTAACCAGTAGGCTGCAGGGCAAGGAGGTAAGCAATTCCTCGAACCCCAGCCAATTCCCACAAATACATCTCTAATGGAGGAGAGAAATCCATTCAGACTAGGCTGCAAACCATCAAAGACAATGATTCGTGTGATTTCAAAGGGACCATGCCACCAGAATGACGACTGAATTCAAGTCCTGCTTTGCTTGGTCAGCAACCCTTGTGCTCACTTGATCCCACCAGTCTTCAAAGGAGCGATCACCAAGTTTTAGCTTGCTTGGTAGTTGTCAATGTTTTGGTCCCCTAATGGTAACAAAGTGAGGCTTTGCATGTGAATTATGCTGCATATATTGTCCGCTTATAGAAGAAAATTACATATTTCCTTGATGCTTCTTTCTGAAAATAGGGTGCAACCATTAATTGAGAACCATACCTACAATCTAAAAAATAGATTGCCAGAAACACCATATTTTCTTGGTGTTCCACTCCAGTTAAGATCAGTGGGGCTCAATCTTCTTTCAGTGAACTTGGCATTTATTAATACCATTTTAAGTTGCTTCAATTCCTCATTTTAACGCTTGGGCTAATTTCTCTTTGTCTCCTTACACCTGGTTAGTAATAAAGGTTCTATGATTAACTACAAAAAAAAAATCAGAGTACACCATTGGAATTTGTGGTAGTTTGTATTCTTTTGCAACAAATTCTATATTTGACTTTTCTTTTTTATTAGGGAACATATACCGACTCTGATATCTGTGCTATATTGCACTTCATCTAATTCAACATCGACAACAAGATGTAGTTATAAAAGCATTGTTTGTATCTTGCAATGTCGGTGACATATGATGCAATTAAAAAAATCTCGTTATTTTTTCAAACATATGCGTGCTTGAACTAATTCCAGATGAGGGTAGAAGTTGCTTTCTGGAGCTTTGGTCAAAGTGTTTCGAGAGGACTTTTAGTTTCAGTTTCCTTAAAGAAGATTTTGGTGACTTAAAATATTTAGTGATCATGATGCCATGGAACTTGCTTGAGCACGTCTCATTATTCTTGAATCAGTTTGTGCCTTCATGGTTGCTTCAAAATGTCTCATAGTTAGTCTTGTGTTATCTTTTTCTAAAATAGGATGGCATTTGCTTGGCAGTTGTCAATGTTTTGATCAGCTACCCTGATACTAATAAAATAAGGCTTTGCTTGTGAATTATGTTGCTATCTATCATCCGCTTCTAGAAGAAAATTTCATATTGTCTTGATGGTTCTTCATGAAAATAGGGTGCAACCATTAATTGAGAGTCATACCTACAATTTGAAAAATAGATTGCCAGAAACACCCTTTTTTGATTCATAAATTGTGGTACCTTTGTCCAAAGCAAAGCTCTAATTTTGTGTTTCATGAATTGCTTTGCAGGAACAATCTACGGTAGATTAGTGCTTCATGTCAAAGATTTTTTCTTGCTGTCATGAGTTCTCTATTATTGTGAGTTTGGTGGGTCATCTTGCCCACCATCATCTTTATCAGCTTGAAGTTTACTTTGATTTTCTTCCTCTTTTTCCACAAGATTTTGTCCTGATTACATCCTCCTTCTGTTTGGTCCATGCAGTTGGCTGAGACAAGTGTATTTTCACCTTCCTACTGCTCTCCATGCTATTTTATATACAAGGTGTGTGCTCGAGAAGTGACCAAAGATCCAAAACATATACAAACCTGTGAAAATGATTTTTCAAGGAAATTATGCAAGTTAAAGCCCCTTTGCTTTCATACTGATATGTTCATACTCCATATTAAACTTTGTTGATTTTAGAATTCAGGATGTACACAAATGATGACAGCCAATTCAGATTTTGCAATTTTGGACCTAAGATTTTGCCTTCAACTGAATTTCCACTCCTTGATGTCTCCTATTTACTTAGATATCACTAAGAATTTAATATCTATAGCAAGGCTAGAGTTAAAATACATGTATTATTTACCTCTTAGAGACTCCAACTTCCAATTCTTTCATTTCCCACTTATGTTTTTTTGGAAACTGCATTTAGGGTTTTATATGTACCGGGTATCATGTTTGACCTTGATGAAGACATGGATTTCCCTTCTACACCAGTAACCCGAAGGAAATGTCATAAAGTAAAAGTTCCTAGAGTCCTCGAGCAAAGAAAAAGCTCTTAGATTCAAGGATGTAGGTCTGCATATAATCAAGGACGTCCAACAGTAATTTTTTCAATTTGTTTATTAGATCAATGGATAAATGTATCAGCAAATTTGTATTAGTGACTAGGGCTAAATGTGTGAAAGCCCTAGTTTGGTTTTGGCTAATTGATGAAACCTATTTGGTCTAATCCTATTGCTAAGCATGTGTGTAGCTTATAAGAAAGGATTATGACCAAGACAAGTGGTGGAGCTAGCAAGGTGGCAACCATGGAGGATGGTGATGGCCACAAGCACCCAAGAGATCAAGTGCTCTACCATTGGTGAAGTGAAGAATAGAAGAGATGGAGCAAAGAGGCCCGAAGGCAAAGGTATAATCTTTAGGGCTCTTTGTTTTGGTGATCAAGACACTTAGCGAGTGTGATCACATTTAGGATAGATAGCCGTACTATTAAGAGGAGATTATTCACGGCTTATGCGGTGTTCAAGTGCCACTAGGTGTTCTCTAACATATCGATGCTATAGACCTAGTGAGTGACTAACTAAACCCTTGGTAAATGCTTTGAAAAATGCTAACGCACGTGCACAAGTGATGAAACACTTTGGTGTTGGCACATGGGAGCAAGGGTAGAAGTTAGAGAGTGAAAAGATGCCAAGTTAGGGGCATCGGACGCTGGTCGAGCGTCCGATGGTAAACCCTAACTTCTGACTGTTGACGAGCTAGCATCGGACGCTGGCAATGGACGCTGAGGAAACACTGTTGCTGCGTCCGATGGTCATGACGTGCCGCGATCGTGTTGTGCAGGGGGCATCGGACGCTGGCCTGCGTCCGATGCAGAACCATCAGACGCGTCCGATGCGTTCTGGACCTCTCTGGAACCTTTCTGTTGTGCCATCGGACGCTGGGGTTGAGCGTCCGATGTAACTGTGCCGGTGCGTCCGATGTGGCGCAGAAAAGAGCTGAATCGAGCAGAGGCATCGGAGCGTCCGATGCTAGGCATCGGCGCGTCCGATGCCACTTTAACCAGCGCGAGAAAGAATGTGACCGTTGGGATCTAACGGGCTGAATTCATAGCAGAGGGACACGTGGTGCTCATCAGAGCATCGGACGCTGGGGCAGCGTCCGATGGCCCCGACACCGGAGCGTCCGATGCTTCTGTTTCGGGCCCAACGGCTAGGCCGACTTGTGAGGCCTATTTAAGGGGCTTGGCCGGCTTGCTAGGTTTCTCTCTTGCACATTTTGATTCCTAAGCATTCTAGTGAGCCTTGGCAAGCCTCCCAACTCATCTTCCAAGTTGAATTGATCAAACCAAGTGAGATTGAGTGATCTAGTGCGTGATTTGAAAGAGTTCAATCTAGTGGCACTAGTTCTTCGCATCGGCATTGAGTTTTCTTGTTACTCTTGGCATTTGCCGGTGCCTAGACGGCTTGAAGGCGTTGAGGTGGTTGTTGGCAAGATTGGTGATTGTTCTTGGCCACCACCGTTCGAGATTGTGAGAGGTTTTGGAGCCTCACCTCACCGGAGCGGCAAGAGGCATCCTTAGTGGATTGCTCGTGTCATTGAGCTACCTCACTAGTGGTAGATCCTTGTGGCGCTCTTTGTGAGCTTGGCTTTGCGCCGATTAGCCACCGGGTCACCTAGTGTTGGTCGACACAACGGGGAGTAGCGTGCCGGCAAGCACGTGAACCTCGGGATAAATCTTTGTCTCCCGAGTGCTTATTGTGACTGTGTCCCCATCTTGGTGATTGGTCTCCATCTACACATTCTTGGTGATTGGCTTCACAAGTGGATTTCACCGGTGATTGGCTCTCTACGTGGCGATCCCGAAGGCTCGGTGAAATTCCCTCTATCTAGCTTATTTACTTTGTGTATTTACTTTGAGCTACTTCTTTTGTGTAGATATCTTTTATTGTTGTATATCTTTTGTCATATACCTTGTGTAGCTAGTTGTGAGTAGCTTGCTTAGTTTGTCTATTGCACACACTTGTCTCATATACATTTTTGTATATCATACTTGTGCTAGAGCTATATTGTTTTATTCCGCATTTGTTATTAGCTCTAGTTGATTGTGTGACATAGAAATGTTAGGTAGAATTGTTGGATAGGTGGCTTGCAACACACTATTAGGCTAGCGCAAAAAGCTTCGCCATTTGTTATACTAATAGTGTTTGCCTAAGTAATTTTGTAGATTTTTAATTAGGCTATTCACCCCCCCCCCCTCTAGCCAACTTGGACCTTTCAAGTGGTATCGGAGACGTGGTCACCGTTTGTTTTGAGGCTTAACATCCTCCGGTGTTAAAAATGGCTCAAATCAACTATATGGGGAAGCCACCACATTTTGACGGCACCAACTTCGATTGTTGGAAGAGAAAGATGTGTGCATTCACAAGAGGAATGAATAGAAAGATTTGGGAAGTAATTGAGCATGACTTTGCGATAATTGATCCCACAAGTCTCACTCCTAGAGAAGAAGAGAAGCTTCAATGGAATGATGTAGCAATCAACTTGTTCTATGAAGCATTTGATACAAAAGTCTTTGAGCAAATCAAGGACCTTGAAAGAGCAAGTGAGATATGGGAAAGATTGGAAGAAACATATGAAGGCACCAAGGCGGTCAAGGGAGCCAAGCTATATATCCTCAAGGACAAGCTCGCCATGTTCAAAATGCAAGACGATGAAAGCATACCGGAGATGTTTCACCGGTTGCAAGTGATCATCAATGACTTGAAGGCTTTAGGAGAGAAGGTGGAGGACAAGGACTTCTCTCACAAGTTCTTGAGATGCTTACCACCAAGGTTTGATACTTTGGTGACTATCCTAGTGAGGGAAGGATTGGATACGGTAACCCCAAACCAAGTACTAGGTGATGTGGTCACACAAGACACATACCGTGTGGAAAGGGATGGGGGAGCCCAAGAGGAAGAGAAGAAGAAGAAGACCGTGGCATTCAAGGCTTCATCCTCCAAAAATAAGAGCAAGGGTAAAGCTAAGAAGGAGGAAAGTGATGATGAAGCAAACACAAGCTTGAGTGAAATGGATGATGAAGAAATGGCTCTATTTGTCGAGAGATTTGGCAAGTTCATGAAGAAGAAGGGCTATGGAGCTAGAAAGAGAAGAGATGCAAACAAGAGCACTACCAAAAGGTGCTATAGATGCAAGAGCAAGGATCATTTCATTGCGGATTGTCCATACTCTAGTGATGAAGATGATGATGACCGCAAGAAGAGCAAGAAGAAGGACAAGAAGGAAAAGAAAGAAAAGAAGGAAAAGAAGAAGGAGAAGAAGAAGGGTGGATCCTATGTTGTGACATGGGATAGTGATGCTTCCTCAAGCGATGATGATGATTCTAGTGATGATGAAAGGAAGACCACCAAGAAGAAGGCTATGGCTAGTCTTGCTATCTCAAGCAAGCCTTCTATCTTCAACACTCCATCGTCATGCTTCATGGCTAAGGCCACTAAGGTATCATCCGATGAGAGTGAAAGTGAGAGTGAGAGTGATGATGATGAGGAGTACTCAAAGGAGGACCTCATGAGCATGCTACAAGATGCTCACTCTTACATTGAGACTAAGAGGAAGGAGTGCAAAGAATTGCGCAAGGCCAACAAGGCTCTTGAGCAATCCTTTGATCAGCTCAAGACCACTCATGAGAGGCTAGAGGAAGCCCATGAGAAGCTTGGCCAAGCTCACACTAGGCTTAAGGAAGCCCACTCCTCCCTCCTTGATCAAAGTAAGATTGAGGATGTTGTAGAGACATGCAACATAGGAGTAACATGTGATATTCTTGATGAATCTTTTTATGCTCCTGTTGTTGTTGCTCCCACAAATGCATCATCATCATCTAGCTCAACTAAAATGCCTACTTCTACTACATGCGACTCATCATTAGTGGTAGAAAATGAGAACCTTAAGAATAAGGTGTATGAGCTCACTCATGCTTTAGGCAATGCCTATGGTGGAGATGCTCGCTTGCTTAAGTGCTTGGGTAGCCAAAGGTGTCCACTCAACAAGGAGGGACTTGGCTATACCCCCAAGAAGGGCAAGGCGGCCTTTGCTACTCACAAGACTAGTTTTGTGAAGAGCAATGGTCGGTATTGCTATAATTGCAAGCAATCCGGGCATATAGAGCAAAATTGCTTTAACAAGAACAAGATCAAGAACAATGCTCATGCATTATCCATTAGACTTGATTCTTGTTATATGCTTACAAAGGACACTAATGGTGTGAAGGCTAAGTACATTGGTGCACCCATGGTTGGCCCAAAGAAGAAGGCAATTTGGGAGCCCAAGAGCTTGGTGACTAACCTTGGAGGACCCAAAAAGGTTTGGGTACCTAAAAAGAATTGATCTCTTTTGTAGGTGAACTATAAAGCCGGAGGAAGGCATTGGGTGTTTGATAGTGGGTGCACTCAACACATGACCGGAGATGGAAGAATGTTCAAATCAATCAACACTAGTGGCAATGATCATGCGGATGCTATCACATTTGGTGACAATAAGAAAGGCAAGGTCAAAGGCTTGGGCAAGATTGCAATATCCAATGACTTGAGCATCTCTAATGTGCTATTAGTGGAATCTCTCAACTTCAATCTTTTGTCCGTAGCACAATTGTGTGACTTGGGTTTCAAATGCATATTTGGGGTTGATGATGTGGAGATAGTGAGTGTTGATGGAAGTGATTTAGTGTTTAAAGGATTTAGATATGAGAATCTTTATTTGGTGGACTTTGATGCAAGTGAAGCTCAATTGACAACATGTTTGTTCACCAAATCAAGTATGGGTTGGCTATGGCATAGGCGCTTGGGACATGTTGGAATGAAGCAACTAAAGAGGCTAGTGAAGCATGACATGGTTAGAGGACTAAAAGATGTTCATTTTGAGAAGGACAAGCTTTGTAGTGCATGTCAAATGGGAAAACAAGTTGGAAAAACTCATCCCAACAAAGGAATGATGAGCACTACACATGCACTTGAGTTGTTGCACATGGACTTGTTTGGACCAACTACATATGCAAGTATTGGGGGAAACAAGTATGGCTTTGTGATAGTGGATGACTATACAAGATACACATGGGTCTTCTTTCTCGTTGACAAAAGTGAAGTGTTTGGCATATTCAAAACCTTTGTCAAGAGAAGCCAAAATGAGTTTGATAGAAGAATCAAGAAAGTGAGAAGTGACAATGGAAGTGAATTTAGAAACACAAGAGTTGATTAGCTATGTGATGATTTTGGAATCAAACATCAATTCTCGGCGAAGTATACTCCTCAATCCAATGGGATAGTTGAAAGGAAGAATAGGACACTCATTGATATGTCAAGATCCATGCTTAGTGAATACAATGTGAGTAATTCCTTTTGGGCCGAAGCAATCAACACGACATGCTATTATAGCAACCGGCTCTATTGTCACCCTCTATTGAAGAAGACACCATATGAGCTCCTCAATGATAGAAAGCCCAACATTGCATATTTCGGGGTCTTTGGGTGCAAATGCTACATATTGAAGAAAGGCACAAGACTTGGCAAATTTGAGAAGAAGTGTGATGAAGGGTTCCTACTTGGTTACTCCACTACAAGCAAAGCATATAGAGTGTGGAACGACACAACAAGAATAGTTGAAGAAGTCCATGATGTTGAGTTTGATGAAACCAATGGCTCACATGAAGAACAAGACAACCTAGATGATGTGAGAGGAACACAATTGGTGGAAGCTATGAAGAACATGGACATTGGTGATATAAGGCCAAAGCAAGTGATTGACATAGAAGATGACAAAGATCAAGTGCTCTCTCCGCCTGCGGATACATGGGTGTATGCCGAGTCTCTGTGTGATGAGTGATTGTCAACGGAGATGATGCGCATGTTCTTTGGCTTGTGTTGTGCAGGTGTCGAGCACGGAGACAGTGATCGATGGCGGGTGAAGGTCAAGTTGCGACGTGCCGTGCCGACGGACCGGGCGCGATGAAGGATGGGCGTGCCGTGCGGCGGACGTGCCATGCCGATGTATCGGACGGTGAAGGGCGGACGTGGACTTGGACTGATGGACTGGAGGCCGGAGGATCAGCTGTGGTGGCTGGCAGCCTGCGACAGCGACAAGCGGAGAAGTGCGATCATGTCGGTGGAAGGGGTGCACAGGCGGTGCATCCCCTCTACGACGCCGGTTTGTTGGTAGAGCCCGGGAAAAACCAACGGTGGACGGTTTCCAGGTTTGGGCCTCAAAACCTGGGTGCTGGGTTTCCAGGTTGAGCCACAAAACCTGGGCGTGACGGTTTCCAGGTTGAGCCTCAAAACCTGGGCGTGGGCCGGTTTTCGAGTTTGGGCCTCAAAACTCGGGCGCTGAGGGTTTCCGAGTTTGGGCCACAAAACTCGGGCTGGAGGCTGGTTTCCCGGTTTGGGCCTCAAAACCGGGGGCTGATGGAAAAGGCTGGTTTCCCGGTTTGGGCCGCAAAACCGGGGGTGCAGAGTGGTGGCGGCACGTGGCGGCGATCTGAAGGTTGCGTGGAGGCGACGCGGAAGACCGTGCGGGCGTGGCCGTCGGATCTACCTACCACCAGCGGGTGGACCAGATTAGCCTTAGGGTTTTCCTGGCCCGCTCTGTAATTAGAGTAGTGAGGGGTAGAGTAGGAAATAGGCTTAGGCTAGGTTAGTATAAGTAGTCTAGGGGAGACACCCTCCTCCCTATCTCAATCTCAGTTTTAGCGCAGTCATTTGCTTCCTAGCATTAGGGTTTCCACTCTCCCACACCCCTGCTTTAGCTAGTTGAGATCCGCAGAGAGACTCCACTCTGTGTACTGTTGATTCGAGGAAGTGAGGCCGTATCCTCACCTTGGAGCACTGATCGATGGCTTGATTTGCGTCCTTGATTCGAGTTCGTGGCTGTGATTTCCGTTTTGCTTGTGTTTCTTCGCGGAATCCTTTTTGCTCCACGATTTTCCCGTCGCTTGATCTCTTTGCTCGGTTCATCTTTTGCAATTCCGTTTGAACCAAGTCGTTCTAGATCGTGAGGCACTTCTTTCCACCGAAGGAATCATCCTCCAACCTCACGGTCTAGGAGATCGATCGATTTTTCGTTTCGGGTCACTTTTCCTCCCTTCCCCCGAAATTCTTCGATTCACCGATTTGGAGTTAGGTTCGAGCCATGATCTCTTAGAGATAGCTCACTAACCTCCTTGTGACTTCACTCACCAAGTTTGATCCCTAGAGGATTTGTTTTGGGTGAGTTCTAGTCAAATCGGTGGACGAACAGTGAATTCGCGGGGTGACCGGACGCTTCATTCAACGACCGGACGCTGCTACAGTGCGTCCGGTGGTTGAACTCTGTCTGAGTTCTTTTGGTTGACCGGACGCTCTGTTCAAATCGACCGGACGCTCCCTTCAGTGAGTCCGGTCAGAAACAGAGAGGTTCCAGAAACGTTTTTCCGTGACCGGACGCGTCCGGTGCCTGGTGACCGGACGCTCTGGTGAGTCCGATCGTTTCCGGTGTTTTGTTTTGCTTGACCGGACGCTGGGTGTTGGAACTGACCGGACTTGCCAGAGTTACTGTTCCCGTCCTTGTCTCTTGTGACCGGACGCTCATGAACGACCGG
>CM019822.1:21135188-21177463 GCA_009763385.1 Coix lacryma-jobi var. lacryma-jobi | reverse complement strand
CCGCTAAGATTGCTTCGAAAAATAACCTTTTTTCTTTTCAAAGCAAATTTCACCTCCACCTAAGATAAGGGGAGGCGCGAAGTCCAAAAAAGTTGAGCACCCTCGCAAAACACGCCAGGGGCTCGCAGGAAGCAAACTTCACCTCCACCTAAGATAAGGGGAGGCGCGAAGTCCAAAAAAGTCGAGCACCCTCGCAAAACACGCCAGGGGCTCGCAGGAAACAAACTTCACCTCCACCTAAGGAGAGGCGCGAAGTCTAAAAAATCGAGCACCCTCGCAAAACACGCCAGGGGCTCGCAGGAAACAAACTTCACCTCCACCTAAGGAGAGGCGCGAAGTCTGAAAAAATCGAGCACCCTCGCAAAACACGCCAGGGGCTCACAGGAAACAAACTTCACCTCCACCTAAGGAGAGGCGCGAAGTCTGAAAAAATCGAGCACCCTCGCAAAACACGCCAGGGGCTCGCAGGAAACAAACTTCACCTCCACCTAAGGAGAGGCGCGAAGTCCGAAAAAATCGAGCACCCTCGCAAAACACGCCAGGGGCTCGCAGGAAGCAAACTTCACCTCCACCTAAGATAAGGGGAGGCGCGAAGTCCAAAAAAGTCGAGCACCCTCGCAAAACACGCCAGGAGCTCGCAGGAAACAAACTTCACCTCCACCTAAGGAGAGGCGCGAAGTCCGAAAAAATCGAGCACCCTCGCAAAACACGCTAGGGGCTCGCAGGAAACAAACTTTACCTTCACCTAAGGAGAGGCGCGAAGTCCGAAAAAATCGAGCACTCTCGCAAAACAAGCCAGGGGCTTGCAAGAAGCAAACTTCACCTCCACCTAAGATAAGGGGAGGCGTGAAGTCCGAACAAGTCGAGCACCCTGGCAAAAACGACAGGGGCTCGCAAAAGCAAACTTCACCTCCACCTAAGACAAGGGGAGATGCGAAGTCCAAAAAAGTCGAGCACCCTGGCAAAAACGACAGGGGCGTCGCCGTTTTCACAAATCAGCTTACGAGAGCGCCACGCGAGCCTTGCTAAAAGAAAAAAGGGGCGTCACTGTTTTCACAAATCAGCTTACGTGAGCGCCACGCGAGCCTCGCTAAAAGAAAAAAGGGGGCGTCGCTGTTTTCACAAATCAGCTTACGAGAGCGCCACGCGAGCCTCGCTAAAAGAAAAAAGGGGGCGTCGCTGTTTTCACCAAACAGCTTACGAGAGCGCCACGCGAGCCTCGCTAAAAGAAAAAGGGGGGCGTCGCTGTTTTCACAAAACAGCTTACGAGAGCGCCACGCGAGCCTCGCTAAAAGAAAAAAGGGGCGTCGTTGTTTTCACAAAACGGCTTACGAGAGCGCCACGCGAGCCTCGCTAAAAGAAAAAGGGGGGCGTCGCTGCTTTCACAAAACAGCTTACGAGAGCGCCACGCGAGCCTCGCTAAAAGAAAAAAGGGGGCGTCGCTGTTTTCACAAAACAGCTTATGAGAGTGCCACGCGAGCCTCGCTAAAAGAAAAGGGGGGCTTCGCTGTTTTCACAAATCAGCTTACGAGAGCGCCACGCGAGCCTTGCTAAAAGAAAAAAGGGGGGCGTCGCTGTTTTCACAAATCAGCTTACGAGAGCGCCACGCGAGCCTCGCTAAAAGAAAAAAGGGGGCGTCGCTATTTTCACAAAACAGCTTACGAGAGCGCCACGTGAGTCTCGCTAAAAGAAAAAAGGGGGCGTCGCTGTTTTCACAAATCAGCTTACGAGAGCGCCACGCGAGCCTCGCTAAAAGAAAAAAGGGGGCGTCGCTGTTTTCACAAATCAACTTACGAGAGCGCCACGCGAGCCTCGCTAAAAGAAAAAAGGGGGGCATCGCTGTTTTCACAAATCAGCTTACGAGAGCGCCACGCGAGCCTCGCTAAAAGAAAAAAGAGGGCGTCACTGTTTTCACAAATCAGCTTACGAGAGCGCCACGCGAGCCTCGCTAAAAGAAAAAAGGGGTTGTCGCCGATTTTTCAAAAGTCATCTAAGAAAACACTGCGCAAGCCTCGACATTTTTCACGCGAGCCTCATAATTATTTCAACCAAATCACAAAACATGAACAGAACAACATCATTAGTTGTTTGCTTCAGACAATAGTGTCATATACAATCAATAGAAAAAATTCAAATTACAAGCATTCACCACCATCCTCAATCATTATCAAATCATCCAAACCCTCGACACCCTCCTCCAACCCCGTTTCCACGGGAACTATGGGTCCCCACAACAATGGAGCCACTGGAACAATCGACAACTCTCCGGGCAAAACCCTCGCTCTATACATATATTTCCGATCCGCATCACTAACCTCCGAAGGCTCCTCCTTCGGAATAACAATCGCACCATCAGACCCAACCTGTAGTTCACTTCGACCAAACAAAAAATCCAAAGCCGCCCTATCATCAATATCATCATCAACAGCAGTCGGCGCGGACGAAGAAGTACCGAACAAAAAACGTGTAGCTTGCCGATCAGTATAATCCGCTTCGCGCCAAAAATGACTCGACCTGCTATTCTTCAAATCATATCTGCGGACCTTCGACCACCAAAAACACTCAAAAGATAGCGAAGGATATTTAAGCCTAGCCCGAGCCCACGATTCACCAGTTATAAAGGTGTCTTGATAATTTAACGTCAAGGGCGTCACATCAAATACTTCTAGCACGGTTCCGTCAGGAACCTACATTTTACACAAAATAGGAGAAGTGTCTCAGCATCATCAAGTTATTACAACAACCACACCTTTTACCAAACAACCTTCGCACCCGCGAAAACCTAAGTTATCAAACCTGCACACCCTGCCCCTGTTGATCCGCACCAACGTCGGAGGCGGCAGCATTTAGACCTCCACCGGCGGCAGCATCTACACCTTCGCCGGCGGCAGCTCCCAGGATCTCTGGCGACTTCGCAGCTACCACATCTTCTACGCTAGCCTCCCCAGCCATCAAAGCATCCTCAGCCGAACGCACCTCCTCTGCTGGAGCGACCTCTGCGGCACCGGGCTCAGGAGCAGACTTGGAGCTTCTGGCAACGTCTTCAGCTGCGCTTGGCGAAGGCTGCGCATCTCTCTGAGCCTGCCAAAACAGATCACCAAATTAGAATAACAACATGACCATCCGGGGGCACGGTAACATATAAATAGCAATCCATACAAAGTCAGTACCTGACGCGTAGCTTCTGTCGCTTCTTCAAAAGCAAGCACACGACCGCCACCGTCGATCCAAAACTTACGGAGCAAACACACCGCGCAGTTTCGAACCTCCGCATCATCAACCTTCATCCGACGAACCACATCAACACTTTAGAAGACGTGATTCGGCCTTCTGATCTTCCGAAGGTGATCGCAGTCAGCCTGCTGAAGGGTCCCGGCCATAGCCAGAGCTCCGGCATAACAACCAAAGTCGGCTGCATTCTCAACCAAAGAGCTGAACACGTCAAGCTCATTTCCAAGCCACCCCTCGAACGCTTCAGCATTAGCTACAGGCAAAGGCTCCCCGGCAGAGCCGCCAGCCTCGGTCAAGCAACAATCGAGCTTATGTTTAATCTTCTCCATGCTCGTCCGCCACGATTTACTCAAATCATCAAGCCGACCCTCGGTAGCCGCCAAAGCCTTATCCTTCTCTTTGCCCGCCGCAATTAGATCTGCATTACGCTTCGCCAGCTCAACCGCCTCTTCTCGGGCCTTGATGGCTCTCTCCGAAGCACTCTTTAATTCAATTTCCTTGTTATCGAAGCTTCGGCAGAGCCTAGCATTCTCTCTCTCAAGCTCAGAGATATGACCACTCATAAATTCCATATCAGAACCAACTTTACGCCTAGCCGCACGATTCAAGAGCATCAGTTCCGCCAACTTGACGTCCACATCATCAAAAGTATCCCCAATAGGTTGGTCGGCGAGACGAACCTCAGCCTCCGGCACACATATACGACCGAAGATACGTCCTAAAAAACGTTTTTCCTCCGGGCCGCACTGAAGGTGACAATCGCGAAGGTCCGGGCTCGTGAATAGCTCAGTCGTCAGATCGCAGACACCAAGCTTCTTAGCAAAGTAAGGAAGACTCGATCAGCTAGCCTCGCCATACGGTCTCTTCCCGGGGGTTTGCTCAGATTCAAGTTCACCGGAAAACTCAAAACCATTGACCCACAGATGCGATCCAGCAAACGAGGGAATTGACCCTCGCGGAGGACTCCTCGGCTCGGAGTCCCGAATAATGTCGTCGATACTCCGGACAGCCGGAGCACCACCGCTGGACGAGACAATCTTTTTCCCACGGTCATCCTCAATGCTCACATCCTCATCAGAACCACCCTCGCTGCTTGAAGTATCACTGTCTTCATCAGACGAGTCCTCCTCAGTGCACCCCTCCTTCTCATCCTCACCCTCTCCCTCTTTCCCTTCTTCATCGGAGACACCTTCGTGGTCCGAGACCTGGATCAATGCATTAATTCCGCCATCTCGGGGCACCCATCCTCCAACCCTACCAACACCTCGGCCGCCTGAAACAACGGCCAAGGAAGACGAAGTGCCGGCAGCCTCCGAACCTACCGAGACCTTCGTCGCCAGCGTCTTCACTCGGCCGCCGGCGCTAACGCGGCCACGACCGCGACCCCTCTTCGACCGAGAAACAACTTTCTCCTCTGCAGAAGCACGTTTCCTTTTCTTTGGCGCATCTTTGCTCGATGGAGCAGGCCAGTCCACATACTGAACTCCAAGACTGTCAAACATCCTGTTAACCCGGCCTCCGCTACCTACCGAGCTGTGGATTGCTTTAGTCTCCAACGTGGAAAGCTTTCCAACAAGTTCTACCGCCCACCCCTGAACACGCTTGTAGATTGCTTCGACCCCATCTTCTCGCCTGGGAAATTTCTTGAGAAGTTTATCCCAAACCTTATCAAGGTCAACCTTCGGCTTCTTCAAGCCCCTACCCTCGTACTTCGAGTCTTCCTCGACTGCAAACCACGCTTGTCTCCGGCCGAGGGGCCAAATCTTAACACAACAGTACTCCTCGACCAAATCGCGAGCACACTGAGACCGCGCCACAACCCTCAAACAATCAACAGAAGCGTGAGCCTCGGGACTCATCATAGCTTCGGCGCTAACATCACCAAGTGGCGAAAGCTCACCGCAGAGCTTTGCATTCCCACTAAGTTTATAGTAAAACCAGGACTCCTGCCACCCACTGGTCCACTTATTTTTCTGGGCTTGAACCGGTAACTCCGACCCAGCGCGATGACAAAAAGTGTATGCCGCAAACTGTCCAAGACTGGTGTTACCTCCGCGATCCGAGATCTTGCGAGGTTGCATGTGCACACGATGGGTCCGAACAAACCCCTCGACATGGGGAACAATACCCTGAGAACGGCACGCCCAGATATAAACTGACATCTTCGTAAAACACGAGGGTGTGAGCTGGTGGAAGCGCAAGTTGAACCTTCGCAAAACCAAGGTCACAAAAGAGTCAACAGGGAAGCGCAGACCGGCTGAAAAAAACTCCTCAAATACAACAACCTCATCTGCGTCCGGCTTTGGCACCGTTTCCCCAGCACTGGTCCTCTCTTTACCTTCCTCAATCCAACCCCACCTGACATAAGACGCAATCTCCATGGTGCAAACTCGGCTGAGTCCGAACTCGAAGGTAACCTCCTCATCCGCGGCAGTGGGAGAAACAGCGCGAGCAGTCTGCTTCAACCTGGCCATCTCTTCAACTGCTAACGCTATCGAACAATGAACGCCTGTCTCAACCCTCGCATGAAACCTAAAACAAACCTTCGCTACAAGCAAATTGAAACAGCAGGATGGCTATAGCAGAGGAGAGCACAATCCAAGCTCATCACCCACCCCTTCTATTTATAGGCCGGGAAACAAGTCCCCTCACCCTATGAAAGCGGCACTACAACCGAAAAAATCAGCGCAAAAAACGAGACGGACCTAAACAGTACAAGCAACAGTGTAACGGTCCGGCCCAAAGCAGCCGCGGGCGTCGCTGCCAAGGGTCTCGTTACGTTTCCCATCAAAGGGCGCTGCTTGGGCCTAAATGTTGTTCTTTAGATCCAAGGCATCGAGGGGCTACTGTTGGGGAAGAGACCCTCGGCAGTGGTGCCACACGCGCTGACTCGATAAGATGACCCCCGCACGTCTCGCGTACCTTCGGAAAAACCCGCATCTTTATCTGCTAAGTCCCTCAAATCGCTATTTTGGCCCTCGAGTGCTGACCCAACCTTCGGACTGGCTTCGTGAGTTGTTACAAGCGGAGGACGCGAAGGGCGCTGGGAGCAATCTTCGCGAGGCCGCGTACCTTCGCCAAGAGGCCCCGACCTCAGCGGGAGGCGAAGGTACCCGGGCTTCGCAGCAGTTTGGATATCCTCGCAGGGCGGAGGTCAGCCCGGCACCTCGGCGAAGCTGATCACGAACCAAGCGGCGGCGGGCGCGCGCAGAGCAGGCTAGTGTTTCGGCCTAGTTGTGTTTGTACGATTCTGCCCTCTTGTGTGTACGACGCAGAGGAATCTTTTCTGTACCCTTTTGTAATTTGATCAGCACCCCTTGGTATCCCCTATAAATACTGGGGGGTGAACAGTGTATCAGGGACGATGATTGGGGAATAGAGCCACAGTAGCACTGTCCTCGCTTCCTTAAACTTTGTTCCTGCCACCTTAAACCTTTGCACTGGTTTGATCCCTATCGTACTTTCAGTCCAGTTCAGACTATTGGCCACCTTCGCCGCTCCCCTACACGTGTGCGGAGGAAGGGCAAGTGTGCACCCAATAGTCTTTAACAATGCAAATGCAAAAAGTTACAATCTGAAAACACCCTGATTTATTTGTGGATGAATTTCTTAATTTCTCTCTCTTAATTAACGAAACACGAGTATGCATCCATCCATACTCTATACTTATATAGTTATGCATCCATCTATGTGAATGTGATCGTCATCATCAACCTTGGCCTTCCAACATTTCCCAATCCATATCGTAATCGTAGAAACTAGTATATATGAGGCGACATAAAGACCGGTTGTGACTTGTGAGAGAGGATTAATCTATGACGATATATGTATCAGCATGCGTGTTAGCTAGACACACTACTAGAGAACAGACCTTTGGACGATTTGCAAAATCAGCATTAGTCACGGAAAAATTTACGCCCGGGATTAGAAAGGTCTTTAGCCCCGGCTGGTTCCCCAGCCCAACGGCTCAATTGTCAGAGGGGCCTTTAGTCCCGGTTGGTGTTACCAACCGGGGCTAAAGGCCGGTCTTGAGCCCCGGACTAAAGGTTTTGCCCCGGTTGGTGTATCTAGCCGGGGCTAAATGTTGGCATCTTTAGCCCCGGTTGGTGTACCCAGCCGGCCCCGGCTGGGAATAAGGACCGGGGCTAAATGTCTCTCCCTATATTTGAACTGTTCTTCCACCTCAAGCCATGCCCGAGCTCCTGTCTTCATTTTTTCTTCATTCAGTCACTTGCTTGCTTGTTTGCTCTCTTCTCCGGTGATTTTTGTTTGTTAACACATCTCCGGCGATTGATTTATTTCATTACATCTACACCGTCATCGACTCCTTGAAAGGTTACTAGCTTAAGTTTTTCATTTTTGTAGCTATTTTGAGTTCATTGACTTGATAGTTCAAATTATTACTCTAAAAACAAAATATGACTGTTTAATTAGTTCATTTTAATCTTTTAGAGAAATAGAGATCATTTAAATCATTTGTTGACAAAAATAGAAATATATAATACTTTAGTTTACAAAATGTGACCGGTTTAATTAGCTTTTTTTTGAGAAATAGAGATCAGTTAAATCATTTATTTACAGAAATTAGAAATATATAATACTTTAGTTTACAAAATGTGACCGGTTTAATTAGTTTATTTTATTATTTTGGAGAAATAGAGATCAGTTAAATCATTTGTTTACAGAAATTAGAAATATATAATACTTTAGTTTACAAAATGTGACCGGTTTAATTAGTTTATTTTATTATTTTGGAGAAATAGAGATCAGTTAAATCATTGGTTTACAGAAATTAAAAATATATAATACTTTAGTTTACAAAATGTGACCGGTTTAATTAGTTTATTTTATTATTTTAGAGAAATAGAGATCAGTTAAATCATTTGTTTATAGAAATTAGAAATATATAATACTTTAGTTTACAAAATATGACCGGTTTAATTAGTTTATTTTATTATTTTGGAGAAATAGAGATCAGTTAAATCATTTGTTTACAGAAATTAGAAATATATAATACTTTAGTTTACAAAATGCAGAAGGATGTCTGCTTGGTATGTTGTTTTCGAGGGCACCAAGCCAGGTATTTACACTAGCTGGGCCGAGTGCAGTCAGTATGTCCTCAAAGTTAAGGGAGCTGTGCATAAAAAGTACTAGTCTTTTGAGGAAGCTTCTGCAGCTCTAGAGGCTTTCAACTCAAGAATCAACTCAATTCCTACTACACCTACCCCTACCTTACCTTCCTATCAGGTTGGAGTGGCAGACAGTCCATCTTGTTGGACTGTGATGTGGAAAAAATGTGCAGGTGTTGTTAGTTGCTTTGGTTGTGGCCAAGTGGATTAGACTGCACTGTTATCTTGATGTAATAACTAATTAGACAAGTTCAACTGCTATTACTTTTATGCCACCAGTGATTCTTACTAAATTTGAGTGTAATGAACTTGTTTATAAATTTGAGCTAGAAAATTAAATTTGCTGATAAGAATGAGAGATATAATCATGTTATATGTTATTTTATAAATTCATTTGTTTATAAGAATGAGAGATATAATTCTGTGATATGTCATATAATGCAGACGATGACACGTCACTGGATGTACAATGCCGATCATCGCTCAAAAGAGTTCATTGATGGCGTGCATTATTTTTTAAGAGTGGCCGAGGCAAACAAGCGGAATGGTTTTATGTGCTGCCCATGTGCCCTTTGTAATAATTCAACGGAATATTCTAGCTCAAGGAGTCTTCACTCACACTTGTTCAAGTCGAGTTTCATGCCAAACTATAGTTGTTGAACGAAGCATGGAGAAACTGGGGTTATGATGGAAGAAGGTAAAGAAGAACAATTGGACCCTGACGATGACATTATTGCTCAATACGGTGACTTTGGTGATACTGCAATGGGAGAAGGTGAAGAAGAGGCCAGTGCAGAAGACACACTCGCTGAAGATGATGGTCTTGGTGATGTCATTCGTGATGCACAAAGAGATTGCGAAAGTGAAAAGGAGAAGACTAAGTTTGACTGTATGCTAGAGGACCACAGGAAATTACTATACCCGTCTGCTGCAGATGGACAAAAAAAGTTGGGTACAACACTTGAGTTGCTACAATGGAAGACACAGAATGGTGTATCTGACAAGGCATTTGGACAATTATTGAAGATTATAAAACAAAAGATGCTTCCGAAACCTAACGAATTGCCCGCCACTACGTACGAAGCAAAACAAGTCGCCTGTCCTTTGGGTTTAGAAATCCAGAAGATACATGCATGTCCTAATCACTGCATCTTGTACCGTGGCAAGGAATACGAGAATTTGGATGTAACGCGTCACGATATAAGATCAGGCGAGATGACCCTGGCGATGTTGAGGGTGAAGAACGTCCCCGGAAGAAAATCCCTGCCAAGGTTATGTGGTACGCTCTTATAATACCACGCCCGAAACGTCTGTTCAGAAACAAGGACCATGCAAAGTTGGTGCGATGGCACAAAGAAGACCGTAAGGTAGACAACATGTTGAGACACCCTGCTGATGGGTCCCAGTGGAGAGCAATAGACAGAGAATTCCCGGAATTTGCAAAAGACACTAGAAACTTAAGGTTTGCTTTAAGTACGGACGGGATGAATCCTTACGGGGAATAGAGCAGTAGTCATAGCACGTGACCTGTTACTCTATGTATCTACAACCTTCCTCCATGGTTATGCATGAAGCGGAAGTTCATTATGATGCCAATGCTCATCCAAGGCCCGAGACAACCTGGCAACGACATCGATGTCTACCTGAGGCCATTAGTTGAGGAACTCCTACTTTTATGGAGTAAATCAGGTGTACGTGTGTGGGATGATTACAAACAAGAACACTTTGACCTGCGAGCATTGTTGTTCGTAACAATCAATGATTGGCCTGCTCTAAGTAATCTTTCAGGACAGACAAACAAGGAATATAATGCATGCACACATTGTTTTGATGACATGGATAGTATATATTTGAAAAAATGTAGAAATGTAGTGTACCTTGGCCATCGTCAATTTCTTTCCGTGAATCACCAGGTTAGAAAGAAAGGCAAACATTTTAAAGGTGAGACAGACCACCGGAGCAAGCCTCGCAACAGATCTGGGGAAGATATACTTGAGATGATCAAGGATGTGAAAGTAGTCTTTGGAAAGGGGACGGGCAGTGAACCTGTTCCGAAAGACGCTTCGGGACACGCACCCATGTGGAAGAAGAAATCAATATTTTGGGAGCTACCCTATTGGCATGTACTAGAGGTCCGCCACGCGATCGACGTGATGCACCTGACAAAGAATCTTTGTGTCAACCTTCTAGGATTCATGGGTGTGTATGAAAAGTCTAAGGATACACTTGAAGCACGACAAGACTTGCAGCGCATGAAAGAATGAGACAACCTACATCCAGAGAAGACAGATGATGGACGCCATTACTTAAGACTTGCTAGCTATACTCTTAGCAATGAAGAGAAGGAAATCATGTTTGAATGCCTAAACAACATCAAGGTCTCATCTGGCTTCTCCTCCAATATAAAGGGAATAATAAATATGCAAGAGAAGAAATTCCTAAACTTAAAGTCGCATGACTGCCACGTGCTTATGACGCAATTGCTTCCGGTTGCTTTAAGAGGAATTCTACCTCCACATGTACGTCTGACCACTGTGAAGCTATGTGCATTCCTCAATGCAATTTCTCAGAAGGCAATTAATCCACTAGAACTAGCTACTCTACAGAATGATGTGGTTAAATGTCTTGTGAGCTTTGAGTTGGTGTTCCCTCCATCCTTCTTTAATATCATGACACACCTCCTAGTTCACCTGGTCAAGGAGATTCATATTCTCGGTCCTGTGTTCCTACACAACATGTTCCCCTTCGAGAGGTTCATGGGAGTACTGAAAAAATATGTTCACCAACGTGCTCGGCCAGAAGGAAGCATCGCCAAGGGCTATGTGACAGAGGAGGTCATAGAGTTCTGTGTTGACTTTATTCCTGACCTTGACCCGATTGGTGTTCCTGAATCACGACACGAGGGGAGGCTGTGTGGAAAGGGGACACTAGGGATGAAAACATATATCGGTACGGGAAACGATTATTTCAATAAAGCGCACTACACAGTTCTTCAAAACTCATCAGTGGTGGATCCATATATCGAGGTACACAAGGAGTTCCTACGATCCCAATTTCCTGGGAAGAATGAAGTTTGGATTACACGTGAGCACATGAATACTTTTAGCACTTGGTTGCGAAGAGAATGTCTGGGTGATAACGATATTGATGAGCAACTATATTTGTTGGCTAGGCAACCATCATGGCACATCCTCACGTACAAAGGATATGAGATAAATGTAAACACATTTTACACCATTGCCCAAGATAAAAGGAGCACAAACCAAAACAGTGGTGTTCGCGTAGATGCCACAGACCCAAATGGGAAGAGGCAAACATATTACGGTCGCATAGAGGAGATTTGGGAACTAGACTACGGACCTAATTTTACAGTCCCTTTGTTTCGATGCCAATGGGTCAAGACGACCGGAGGCGGAGTAACAGTTGACAAGGAGTATGAAATGACAACAGTGGATCTCAACAATATTGGATACAAAGGTGAACCATTCGTCCTTGCTGCTGATGTGAATCAGGTGTTCTACGTGAAAGACAAATCTACAAAACCCAAGAGAGGGAAAAATGATGAAAAAACAACCAAAGAGCCAAAATGCCACATAGTTCTTTCAGGAAGACGAAACATCGTGGGAATTGAGGACAAGTCAGACATGTCAGAAGATTATGAAAGGGATGACCGAATACCGCCCTTCAGTGTGACCAAAGACCCAAGCATCCTGCTAAATGCTGAGGAGACTCCATGGTTACGACATGATCATAACCAAGGGACATACGTCAAGAAGAAGATCACCAGTGTACCCGCTTGAAATACAGTGATGTTTTAACTAATATTATGTATTACAGTTTTTGTGTAATTAATAATGATTATGGATAGTCATGGTTCGTTGATACCGGTGTCGAAATGACTTGATTTTTTTATCATTATTTTTATTATTATATTTTTCTCTGTGTCGAATGAGATAAAAGCTAGTGAATCACACCTCCGGCCCTCTGCGGTTTTTCATCAACCTCCACAACATTCTTCTTCCTAGGGCATACAAGACCCTGTGTAAAAGTTTGGCTCCATTCTGGATTATTTTGTTGGTAGGCCCAATTGACCCTATAATTATTGGGTGACAGTGTGCGGTAATTCAATTAAACCGGAAAAAGTAGCAAACCATCTCCGAAAAAACACAAAGTTATTGGTTGCCTCACCCGTGCCACGTGACAACCTAAGAAAAAGTTTGAGACCAATACGACATAGAAACGTATATGAACTACACAAATTTATCTTTTAAAATTAAATTGTAATTTAACAGTGAATTTCTCTACCGTGCATTTGGACAATAAAAGCTAAACAACCCAAAATTTAACGTTCATATAATGCAAAAAATATTTTCCTATCGAGAACCAGTTGTTTCAGATATTTAAATTTAACATTATATTTTTGCATTAACAAAATATAAATTGTTATTTACATTTATATTTGTTATTATAAAAAAAGAAAATAATTTATGTTACAAAATTTTCTACTATACAATAAGGTGAAAGGAAACACAAATGTTATTTTTAAGTAATTTTATGCCTAATATTGAATTTACTATACATTTAACAAGTATTACAACATATTAATATAGCCAAAACTTAATTCAAAACCCAAAATACAGAAAACCGAAAACAAAGGCGGGAGAAACACCTTTAGTCCTGGGCCGTGGCACCACCCGGGACTAAAACACCTTTAGTCCCGGGCCGTAGAACCACCCGGGACTAAAGGTCCAAACCTTTAGTCCCGGGTGGGCTTACGCCCCGGGACTAAAGGTGTTTTAGTCCCGGGTGGTACCACGGCCTCCTCCTTCCTCAGATCGACGTCAGACCGCCCGCGCCGCCGCCTCCCACGCCGTCTTCGATCTAGTACCGCGCCGCCGTCGTCCTCAAGCTCTCTCTTTGACGTCCGCCTCCGTGCCCTCTCGGCCCTCGCCGCGTCTCCTCTCGCGCGCCCGCGCGTGCCTCGTCCTTCGCCGTGGTGCTCCCCGTGGTGCTCACCGTTCGACTCGTCCTTCGCCGTGGTGCTCGTCGTTCGCCGTGGTGCTCGCCGTGGTCCTCGTCGTGGTCCTCGCCGTACGTCCTCGCTGTGGTGCTCGCCGTTCGCCGCGCGTCGTGGTCCTCGGCGCCGTGCGTGGTTGTCGCCGTCGTCCTCCCCGTGGTCCTCGCCGACGTGCGTGTCGCTGCCGGTGTGTGTGCGTGTGTTGTGTGTGCGTGTGAAGAAGTATTGTGCAGTGCGTGTGTACTAATACTGTAAATAGAAAAAGAAAAAGAAATGTGAATGATATATATAGAAAAAGAAATAGAAAATGATATATATAGAAAATGAATATACATAGATATATATTTATAGAAAAATAGAATATATGCACTGCAGTGTATATATATGTTTATAGAAAAATGAATATATAGAAAATGTTTATAGAAAAATGAATATATAGAAAATGAATACACTGTAAATATATGTTTGTTGAAAATGTTTATAGAAAACGTTTTTTACCCTAACAAAATATTATGTTTGCACCTGTAGATAAAAAGAGATTGGTCGCGTTGACCTCGCCGCCTTCCGCTGTCATCCTCACCGCGACGTCATCCTCATCGCCGTCCGTCGTTGTCCTCACCGCGACGTCATCCTCGCCGCCATCCGACGTTGTCCTCTCGTCAACGGTGTGTCATTTGTGATAGATGGAGGAGGAATAATCACTTAGATATATTTTGGTTCACTTAGATATATTTACAAATATATGTTTATGCAAAAATCACTTAGATATATATATTTTGGTTCACTTAGATATGATATGTAAACATTTATTTATATCGGTCGTGTATATGTTTATGGAATAATCACTTAGATATGTCTATGGAATAATCACTTAGATATGATGACTTTTAGATCATGTCGGTACTGTTATTTTTACGAATATGGTCGTGTATATGTTTATGGAATAATCACTTAGATATGTTTATGTCGATAGTGTTATTTTTACGAATATGGTCTTTATGAATATACGTTATTTTTAATGTTGTCAAAACCTAGACCCGAAACCCTAAACCCTGAACCCTGAACCCGAAACCCAAACCCGAAACCCTAAACCCTAACCCTAAACCCTAAACCCTAAACCCGAAACCCGAAACCCTAAACCCTAATTAAACTCGAAACCCTAAACCCGAAACCCTAAACCCGAAACCCGAAACCCTGAACCCTAAACCCAAAACTCGAAACCCAAACCCAAACCCGAAACCTTAAACCCGAAACCCGAAACCCGAAACCCTAAACCCTAACCCTAAACCCTAAACCCTAAATCCTAAACCCGAAACTCGAAACCCTAAACCTGAAACCCTGAACCCGAAACCCAAAACCCTGAACCCTAAACCCAAAACTCGAAACCCAAACCCGAACCCGAAACATTAAACCCTAAACCCTA
Organism: Coix lacryma-jobi var. lacryma-jobi; assembly: GCA_009763385.1. Classification (NCBI taxonomy): domain Eukaryota; kingdom Viridiplantae; phylum Streptophyta; class Magnoliopsida; order Poales; family Poaceae; genus Coix; species Coix lacryma-jobi. The sequence continues at coordinate 21,162,663 of CM019822.1, read as the reverse complement.
AACCCTAAACACGAAACCCTGAACCCGAAACACGAAACCCTGAACCCTAAACCCGAAACTCGAAACCCAAACCCTAAACCCTAAACCTTAACTCTAAACCCTAAACCCTAAACAAAGTTTTACCTTTACAAAGTGTTGAATAAAAATGAATATGGTCTTTATGAATATATATATATATATACGTTATTTGCAGAAATATGGTGTTTATTATCCTCCATGTTATTCGCAGAAATGGCCGACCCAGTTGACAACATGGAGGAGGAAATGTACCAATTAATCAACAACGACGCTAATCAAGATTTAGCAGGTGACGATAATAATAATCAAGAAGTAGATGACGGCAGTCAATACTTTGCCGATTATGAAGAAATCATGCAAGAAAATACTGGCGAGGTATACCTACAATAATCTCTATGTGCACATGAAATTCTAAACAATTTATAAATGTATTTATAATCTACTATTCCTACATACGTAGCCCTCCGGATCGACAACGACTACCGGGAAGAGTAGGACCGTACGAGGTCCGAAGAAACCGTTGGATGGCCGGTACATTATCTCAGAATTCAACGAGGAAACAGGCCAAGTACTTGGAGAACATGCACATAAATTTGTTAACCATTGTGGGTACCTTGTAAGGGATAAGATCCCGATCAGTGCTCGTGAATGGAAGAAAAAGACAAGTGCTCCTCATATAAGTTTTGTCTCTGATCTTGATAAGGAACTGGTTTGGCAAGAGGTCCTTGCACATTTCACGCTTGAAACAGAAGATATAAATTTGAAGGCAAGAGTTCGGGACTGGGCTATGAAGAAAATAGCAACACTATTCCAGGGCTGGAAGAAGAAATTATACAACACATTTATCAAGAAGGACCTAACTCCGGATTTCAACACTAAGGCCTACGTCAAGTTGAGGCCATTTTGGGATGAGTTTGTAGAATTCAAGAAATCAGAAGAGGGTGAGGCACGGGTCAGAAGGAACCAACAGAATGCCCGACAAAAAACAATACCACCATCACTTGGGATCAGGTGGCTACAAGAGTGTCATTCCTAAATGAGAAAGAATGGAACGAGAGTTGCTAGCCAAGGGCATTGAACCAGAATCAATAAACTGGCCTGAGCGCGCCAAGTATTGGTTTTTTTGTCATGGAGGAAGCCTGGACCTACAGACAGGAAGGATACAGTATGGCGAAAAACTCCATAGAGCAGTAGAAAGATTTGCTTATGCTAGAGAAATGGCTGACAGTGGCAGGTGGCAGCCGATCAGAGACAAGGACGAGCTGACATACGCCCTGGAGAATCTTGAACACGGTGGGAGAACCAGAGGCTATGGGGAGGTGTCGTGGGAGCACGCCTTCCCTCGGGACATAGGGACCTATAGAAGCCGCGCGAGAAAGAAGGAGGAGGAGGCACAGCGGATGCAAAGGTTAGAGGAAATGGTTCTTCAGTCACAGGCCGCGGCTCTTGAAGCAGTTGAGCGAGAAAAAGCACTTGAAGGCAAAATGAACGAGGAAATAAAAAGGCAAGTGCAGTTGGCAGTAAGTTTGATGCAAAGGCAATCTACATCAGAGCCGGGAGTCAACATCAGCCCCCCTGATCAAATGAAAAGCAGTTGCGCTTCCACAGAGGTCCCAGACGCAACACTGCGCTTTCCCGTGGACGACATCACCGAGCCTCTCACGACATGTGAACTGCATATTCCACAGGGGAATGCCACAGTCATGGTGGCTATAGGTGTTGTATCTCCTATCGATCCTACGAAGACACCAAGATGTCATGGGGCAATAATACCTCCTGGATATGCTAGCGTCTCGGTGGATAGGGTGGTGAAAGGTTACAACAATGTCGAACTTGACATGAAAGGAGGTGATGGCGAGAAGACATTAGGAGGAGCGGAGAAGACATTCATATGTTGGCGCAAGCGCTATATCATAATTCCTGGCGCATTACCTCCTCCTCCTCAAAAACCTAACCCTAGGTGTGTATGAAATTAGTGAATGAAAGTTAATAGTATTGGTGAGCTAATAGTATAAATGGATACTCATACCATGTTGTTTTCGCAGCAGGACATCCCCCAACCTAAGTCCAATTATGCATTCACCACATGATCACAGTGTTGTGGGCGATGATGATCAAGATCAAACACGACGGGATCCATCACCGCCACTGGCCCCATCTCCTCCACGACGGGATCCAACACCGCCACCGGCCCCATGTCCCCCACGGCGTGATCCAACACCGCCACCGGCCCCATCTCCTCCACGACGGGATCCAACACCGCCACCGGCCCCATCTCCCCCATGGCGTGATCCAACACCGCCACCGGCCCCACCATCTCCTCTAAAGGGGCTCCGACACCGCCACCTGCCTCATCTCCACGGCGGGTTCCAACACCGCCACCGCCAACAAAGAAGAGGCCTGTCACACAAACAAAGGCGTCAGCCCCACCACCTCCGAAGAAGACAGCCTCTGTGAGAAAACCAGCTCCCAAGATGACAAAACTTGCATATGACATGACCGAGGAGGAGACTGAAGCTGCAGTGCAAAAAGACTTGAACAAGTTCTTCGACGCTGCCATTGCTAGTGGTCGAGCAAAGCGAAACCCGGAGAAGCCGTACCTTTTTGTTTGTCCTGAAAAACTAAGGCAAACTGTGGACGCTCACCAGAAAAAGGTACGTGCTGCCCGTAAGGCTTCGCCAAAATCAGACTATGATCGCACGCTCAGCAAATCACTTGAGGAGGCGAAGAAGACAAAGAAGAGAGCAGGAAAGGGTGTCCCACAGCTCGGGGAACAAAAGCAACAATCAGTGCCGGATCTAGTTGTTGGGAATGAATACGGTACAAACATGGACGTCATACAACGAGCATATGGAGACGTTGATCCTGAGCATCTGCTCAAATTTTTGGAGGAAACTGGTTTAAATGTGGAAAACATACTCGGAGAAGCAGGCATCAAAAGTGTTGCAGTTGTTGATAAATGGCAGAGGGCATATGTATATGGTCAAAGTCTATACAACCCAGCGGCCCTGAGGGATCTTGGTACACAAATGCACTTGCTAAATCAGTGGTACCTCACGGCGTGTGGCAGAAAAGCTGATGACTATATTTGCGTCAGAATTAGAGACCATGATTACTTTCGTGGTGATGACATCACATATGTTCAGTTTAATGAGTTACATCAGCTCTGCCACATGGACGCTCTCGACAAATCTCTCGTCAGTTGCTTTTGCTTGTAAGTGATTGTTTCTTTTAATAATCTCACTTTAGCTTATGTATATGTATAAGTAATTATCCTCACACTAGCAAGCGTTTGTAAACATATGCAGAAACATGATGAGACAACTAAGGCGTAAAAATGATAAGGACATTGGTTTCATCGATCCATATATCGTATTCAAGCACCCAAGTACTCTCTCGGATGCATGAAAAACTCAAACAGAGAGGAATTTGCGGAGGTTCTTCGTAAACCAAAGGGACAAAAGATATATACTATTCCCCTACAACTTTAGGTGAGTTTTGTTATCATATGCACATTTTATTATAGGTTGACATAAAGATATATGTGTTGACTATATAAATATAAATGCAGTTTTCACTGGATACTAATTGTGATCGATCTCCCCAAGAGTCGTTTGCTAATCTATGACTCTCTGAGAAAACCACAAGAAGACTACCAAGATATGATAGATATTATCCGAGCGTAAATGTGATCTTTAAATATTGATTCCTGCTCTTTAACTCTGCAATAGTTAATTAACGATCCAATTATATATATTGTGCAGGGTTTGGGCTTGGTTTGTTGAGAAACACCGTCCGGATCTGAAAGAGCAACTTCTTGATCCTCTACTACTAAATGTAAGTTGTACTACCTCCTCGTCTCTTTATCTTAATTAGCATCACTCAGCAGACGCACGCTAAGCGGAGAGTAATCTTTTTATATCTTGTAAAGTGGGTTCTACGGTAGTCACCGGAAAACAATTTATGTGCGTACTATGTTTGTGAGTTCCTGACGGTGTATGAAAAAAGAACTCCTCTACAGAGTCAGCAAGTACGTAACATGTAAATAAATTTATTTTATTTTTTTGTTACTTTTACATAAATATTATGTATGTTAATACTTTCTTTTTCTTTTAATCCAAATTGAAGGAGACATGGTTGAAGAACCAGGTGATGGATAAGGTCCGGCTCAAAGCAATTCAAGAGACCATCGCGGGCTTCCTTAATGACCATGTCCTTAAGTCTGGCACCGAGTATTGGTTTAACAAAGACGAACCAATGAAGCCAAACCGAGACGAACACTTGTATGACCTCTAAGTCAGGAACAGTGTGTTGTAAATATCAAGTTAAGGATGCATGATGGATAATGTTGTATATTTTATGTACATATGTATAGATAGCTCTATAATATATATGTATATAGTTTCATATTTCATTTGTGTGTAATTGTAAATTTTATGTGTTTATATATATATATATATATATTAGCAGCGAAGAATACGTATTTGAAACCGGCCTAATGAAATATATTAGCAGCGAAGAATACGTATTAGAAAACCTAATGTAATTGTACAACCAAAAACAATAACCAATTGAAAAGAAAAGACAACCAAAAACAATAACCAATTGAAAAAAAAAGAAAAAGAAAAAAAGAAAAAAAACAGCGGCCTCTTTAGCCCCGGTTGGTAATACCAACCAGAACTAAAGAAGTCAGCCACCGTGGCCCGGCTGGAGGCCTCTTTAGTCCCGGTTGGTATTACCAACCGGAGCGGGCGAGGGAACCGGGGCTAAAGGTCGGGCCTTTAGTCCCGATTCCTTAGCCCCGGCTCCATGTCCGGGGCTAAAGGCCAAAATGGCCCGGGGCTAGAGGCTTGTTCTCTGGTACGGCAGACGTACCAGTCAGCAGATGGATGGATCATGGAAGAAGGACAGATGAGATAGATAATCACGCATGCATCTGCATCTGCATGCTTTGTTTGGGTTTGCTTTTTTTTTTTCCGTAGGAACATGCATGGCAGTAACTTGCTTGTGAGCTAAGGGAGGTTAGATTAGATTAAAAGAAAGCGGGCGGGTAGAAGCTAGCGACAGGGCCGGCAAGGTGTACGTCATCACATGTGTCTCGCCGGCCTTTGGTAAACACGCGACATTATCATCGCCGGTCGCAGTCTGCAGGTGGATTAACGAGACCATGACTCGTCAGCCGTCAGCGTTGCTCATTATCCAACGGAACGGAACGGAACCCCGGCCCCGGCTGGCGGGATAAGTAATAACCCTCTCCACACGTCCTCACCTCCGATCCGTCAGCATTATTCAGCAACGAACTCCGGGTCGCTGTTGCGTTGTACTACTGCTCCGATGTGTTGATGGCCGCTTCTTGCCGCATTGGCTCGCTGGGAATCCTATGCTGACGGGCTCTGGCCGTGACTCCGTGAGGTTCTCTCTCGTCCTTGCTGCCTGCTTGCGATTTGATGATGTGGTATGATGATATATGATATGAGAGACCTAATTAAGACATCCTCGCTCGTCCTCCTGACGAATGCCGTAATCAGTCACTGACGGCCAGGGGCTTCGATTAGATCAGGCTCTTGCATTGCATTGCACTGCGTCGCAACCCACGCCACGCCACGCCACGCGCCACCAGACGTGATTTGAGTCGTGCCGCTCCAATCACCCCAGTAAAGGAAGGAAGGGACTGGACCTGGACTGAACACCGGAGAGAGAATATGCTCCTCAGCTCGCGCGACCTTGAGTTTCCCGAGAAAGCAGGGGGGCGAGACGCTGCTGGTGTGTGCTTGCTAATCCATCGCCCATCGGCATCGTCGGGTGCTCTGCTGACCCAAGGCCATCAGGTCAGGCCTCGATCTGGTGGCGCTCGATTGAACCGCTGCTCCGACGCCATGATGCACGCACGCGCGTCGTGTGCGCGCCTCGCCTCGCTGCTTTCGTTGCTCATCTCACACCAGCAAGCTGGCGTCGCCTGGCGATGCTTGCTTTCGAGCAAAGCGGAGCAGCCGCGCCGCCGTGGCACGACCTCCGAATAGACCAGCTACCGGCTACCCAATTTTTGTGCAGTGGGAGTGGGACACGACAGGACTTTAATTTTCAGCTGAAGCTGTGTGTGGCCCTAATAAACCACTTCCGTTTTGCTGTTTGGCCCCGTCAGTCAGTCAGAGGCTTCCGTTCTGACAATATATATTCCTATAATCATCAAGCTGTTTCGCCCTAAACCTCTTCCGTTTTCTATTTTTTTTTAAAAAAAAACATTATTATCTTGCTGCATTCCGATGCTCAAATATGTACGTACCACTTTATTAATTATTATTATTATACAAAAATGGCTCTATACGGGCCTCAGGGATAATGCCGTTCAGACCAAGCCCTATTGACTTTTCTGGGCCTAATCCTTCTCTTTGATGCCGAAATAATCACAGCCCATTTAGGATCCACCAGAGTAAGGTGGTCTAATCTCCGCCGTTCCAGAGCCAGCCAAACAGAAACTCAGAATGCAACTTCCTTGCCTCTTGCCGCACTGCATTTTATTGCTTATATAAATAAACGTCATGCAACCAAATGAAACTCTTTATACGCTCAAGAGAAATCGCCTACAGAATCGGATGGCGGGAACTCACTAATAATAGGAAAAAGAATGCAGTTAACCACATGGGGAACAAAAAATATGGATCCTCCTTGTTTCATAATTTAATTTTTTTTGTCGCTTCAGAAGGCAGTAAAGTTACAAAATTGCCTCACAAATTCTCCTTGCCACACATAACACACCTCCGGAGCTCGAAATAATCTGTGGCACCTTCCAAATTTGCATTGCTTGCAGGTATCCCCATTTAGCTTCTCGAAACGATTCTTCTGTAGCTTGGCTGCAAGAGTGCAGGCTGGCTGGATGGACGTTCCACTGTAATGCTTGGGTGATCTTCTACAACATCTAACCGTGTGTTTGGTTGTGGGATCAGTGGGTTGGAGTGGCTCCAACCCACGTTTTGGGGACGGCTCCAACCCACGTTTTGTTTGGTTACGAGAATGGGTTGGCTCCGTTTTTTGTTTGGTTGGAGGAGTGAGAAGGGGTCGGATCCATCCCATTTTCTGTTCGCTTGGATGGATTCCAACAGAACCTGGGTATGGTCACCTTTGCAATGAAATGGTGAGGTCACCCTCCTCAATTTATGTTAATTGTGACCAATATAAACAACACAAATATCAAGTGATGACACATGATAATTTTATCAGCCCAACTTTAATATTTTGTGCAGCCAACATATAATTTGTGATGAACACATAGCAATATTTCATATGCTTGCACCATACATCAAGGAACAACACACAAAATAATATAACAGGCACATATAAGTCTTGGCCATATTAGAAATAAAAGTCTTAGGCCTTATCCATAGGCATATTACACACTAATAATGTCAAGTCTGATGCTTACACAATGCATCAAGTTCAAGCCTTACACAACATGCTGCAAGTTCAAGGCTTCCACATAGCAAGATACAAGCTTACTTAGACCACAAATATAAAGTTTTATGTGGTACTAACAAAAGATCCATCCCATAACTACAACTTACCTTTACTGCCCAGGATAGTTGTCAGCAATGTGCTTTGCAACCCAATTGAATTTATGTTCAAAAGGCAAGGAGTTGAAAGCTCTAGCTATGTGAGGATGTTGGACCAAGTATGAATGGTAGAAGGATAAGTGAGTCGGATTGAAACTACCAGTCATAGCCATCAAGTTGTCAAACAAATCAGCTGGCACATCATTATCAGATTTCCCCACTTCCTTGATCGCCTTGGCTAACTTGGTACTTCCCCATTTAATTGCAGTCACCAATGGATCTTGGTCACTCATGGCCCTCTTCTTACCCTTGTCCCTCTTCTTAGGATTAGTGGCCTTGGTAGCCGATGAAGTTGCCGCATTGTCGTCTCGAGTTGCACCCCTATCACTCTCTACCTCCATCTTCTGCACCTCATTGTCCCAGTGATCTGTACTTTCTTCCTGTGTACCTAGAGATACACTTGAGTCCTTTGCAAACCTACCTGTAGCCATGGTACTTCCAAATATTGTGTTCATCTCCTCATAGTGCTGAATAGGCTTGTTTAAAAAGTCAGCATCAGATTTGTGATCCTGCAATATATGTAAAATCAGCCAAGTACTATTATGTGACAATATATGTAAAATCAGCCAAGTACAATAATTATATGTGAGAACTAAAAATTCAGCAAATACCTTAATATGATTGTTGTAGTGCTCATCATCAAGAGTTATAGTGAAGGTCTCTTCATCCCAACCAGCAGCACTCAAACCACGAAGGTCACATACTTTACGAAACTTTTTTTGCCATGTCTTAAGGTGATTCTTAACCTGCTCACCACTGCGCACAATGCCAAATTTCTCTTGGAAAGCCTTTGCACACCCATTGTAGTGAACCATCTTGAAGGTGGATGAAGTCTTGGTGCCATTAACCACTAAATTGGCAAGGTATTCGAGCATGTAGGCTGACCAAGTTGAAGTCCATGTAGCATGTCCAGCAGCCCCTGCACCTCCCTCTGGTTCCATTCCCCTACAAAATAAACAATGCAATACATGTCCGCAAATAATAGTGCCAACCAAGTAGCAAACAATATGGCAATCAAATATATGTAGAAATATGTCCTCAAATACAATTTCAGCAATCCAATACAATGATTACATTGTCCAATCAAACAAAATACAACAAAGATTACATTGACCATTACTAGTTTCCATGGCTTTGACGATCTGCCCACATTTGGGCAGCCAACCCTTCCCTAAAAGCTAGCATAATGGCATTCTCACTTGCTGTCCCAGAATAGGTGGTGTGCTGGGTGGACTCGTCGTTATCACTAGGTACATTGAATTCATCACTCCCATCTTCAATCACCCAGTTATGAATGATGCAGCAAGCAACAACAATATCAACTTGAGTTTCATAAGGGAAAAAAGGAGAGGCATCATCAAGCACTTTGAATCTCCTTTTTAGTGCTCCAAATGCTTGCTCTACTATGATTCTCAATGAGCAGTGCCTACGGTTGAACAATTCCTTCTCATTTTGTACTGGATTGCTCCCCCATTCATTTAAGTGGTATCTTATGCCCCGAAAAGGTGGTAAAAATCCTGGTTTGGCTCCATATCCAGCATCAACTAGGAAATATTTAGCTAACATATGATGCATAGTTAGGTTACATTAATTGTTGATGAAGAAATTTATGGACAAGACATAGGTTAATCTATTACCTTGTGGCACATGAAGGCCACCCTCACGTGTTAAAGCATCACGTAAAACTAGTGCATCATGTGCTGTCCCCTCCCATCCGGCCAACACATAGGTGAACTTCTGGTCAAAATCTACGGCTGCCAATACATTTTGAGTACAATGCTTGTATCTACCACGAAAGCATGCTGCATTTCCTTTGGAATGGTGGCTCTTATATGTGTACCATCAAGTGCTCCTATACAATCCTACGTGATGTTCAAAGAAGTCAAGATTAGGTCAATTAGGTTTGGCAAAAAAAATAAATTTAGAATATGACATAAGGTTGAGCTTCACACCTTAAAGTATGGATACCACCTTGTGTCTGCTTCAATTTTAGCTGGGGTGTCCAATGAAGGGGGCCTAATATAATCATCTCGTAGCTCACCAATAGCATGAAGTACTTTGTTAAAATAACGACTGACTGTTTCTCCGGATCTACCAAAATTGGTTGCAATTACCCTATTCCTAACATTGTGCCCCACAGTATGCAGAAACATTGCCACTTGCTCCTCAACACACATATGAACGGTATCTTCAAGTAAACCACGATCTCTAAACAACTTGAAAAACCTAAAGAAACGTGATTTGTTCATTCTCAGCATGTTTACACAAGTTGTGTCATCCCTCCAAATTTTGTCATTGAGGTATTCTATTCTCTTCCTATCCCTTTCAAATATTGGTGCATAGGTAATCCCTTCCCTCCTTGCAACTCGTTTTCTTTTCCTGGACCGAGCAACAATTGCCATGACATACAACAACCAATGTGCAGCAACAACAAAAACAAATGCCTTCAGCCTGTTATTCATCTACATACAGCAGCACAAGCAAGCGTGTTATTCTTCATAGTAAAAGGGTGCTCCTAACCATCTAGGCGTTGTACGCAAACGGCGGCCCCTCGCGGGTTTTAGGGCAGCGCCCTGAAACCTCTCGGCATTTCATCAATTGAATCGACAAAGTCGCTATGAAATCGCTATGAAAAAGGTACAATAGAACAACTAGAAGGGAGGTTAAGACGGGAGGGGGATGCAGAGTGGAGGGACACCAGTACCTGCGGGCGTGGTGGCGGACCTGGGCGGGGCGACGCAGTGGCGGACCTGGGCGGGGCCGGGGCGACTTGGCCGTCTCGAGGCAGCAGGGCAGGCCGGTGGACCTCGCGGCGCCGGCGGAACTGGCACGAACTGGCGGTGCCGACGGGGACCGGAACTTCCGGGGCGGGCGCGTCCCTCCGGGGCCGGCGCGACGGCGGATCCGGCGACTGGCGAGGGCGCCGCAGGGAGCAGGCGGGGCCGGCGCGAGGAAGAACCGGCGACGACACTCCGGCGGCGTTCGGCTCGAGTGGATGAGGGGCGGCGGTCGGGGATCCAGGGGATGGGGACTTGGGCTCGAGTGGATAACGGATGGGAGCGGTGACTGCAGCGCACGAGATATTTCCAACCCGAGCGGAGCGGCTCCGTCCGCCGGTTTTTGACGAATGGAACGAACCCGCATATTGGAGGAATATACCCTCTGGGTTCGCCCCAACCCTTTCCAAACCCCATCCAAACAGCCAAAAAACAGGTCCAACCCATCCGGGTTGGCTCCGACCCTCCATCCAAACACACGGTAAGGGGCAAGACATCAATCACCTTTTCTACAAGTCCTCTTTCTCATCTTTTAGTCGGATTGGGTGAATTGCAACTCCATTTTGGGCGATCGAACTCGTCCCCATCTTCCAAGGCGAGGCTCCTGATGGAACACAAATTCAGCACTGAGCTTGAGATTCCAACATTCACTAAGATCACAGTGTTGTGGTGCAAAGGGATGAAAAGAAATCGTATCCTTCCACATGGTTCAGGTTGTAGAGCTTAGCAGAACAGAGAGTTTAAATGCAAAGGATACCTAGTTATGAAACAAATTCACATAAAGGATCCCTCCCTCCCTCTCTCCATACCATGAGAAGGTTTCAATGAAATCTATAAAGTATCTGAGCAATAGTAACAAAGGGAGCATGATATACTGACCTGGCCAACACCAGCAACAATAAAACGTCCTGATTTTGCTATTGCAAGAGAATTAACAAATCCATCCTGGTGTGACAAAAAAAACATATATCAGCGACAAATAGCAAGGAAAAGTACAATGCTCAACATTCTTTAACATTGTTAGAATGACAAATTGAGCAAAGGAATGCATGGTATGGGTTTGGCAAAGCTAATAAGCAGAACATGCAGCAGGTGCAGTAACTGTCTTGAGTAATTCCAGACGAAATGTCTGACCTCTCCTTGGGAAAACTTATCACAAATCAAACAAAAAAAACATGGTATCCGGCCTGAAACCACAGGCAAGGATTCATATATCAGCACATGGCTCAGAAATTACATTGTGACCTGCAATTTGACCTGAAACGATTTAATGGCTGTGAGCCTGTGACAGTGCATTTTTTTTATCTTCTACTAAATGAGTGATTCCATAGACTTCGAGGAATAAACAGGATGAAAGATTATGACAACAAAGCCAGTATATGTTGGAAAACACATCTGACAGCTTGCAGATTTACCCGAGCCTGATTCCAATAGCTGAAGCAACAAACAGCTTTAACATCCTACCCAACAGCCCCAACAAGCAGATTCCGCACCACCATAAAGCTGTGCTAAACAGGGCCTAAGCCGGGATGCAAGTATAAAATGTTTTGGGTCATTGGGTCGACCAAAAAATTGATCAAATGAACTAGAGTGACATTTTTGTAGTTTGAGGAAAGTGAAAAAATGAACTAGAATGACATCCAATCGTAATTAGTTGGCTGACCCAAAAAACACCATTGGGTACACTTGCATCCCTAGGCCTAAGCCTAATACAGGATGCAAGATACCATGTTGGAGAATACATACTCAAATACTCACTTTGTCATGGAAAAGCAGGGGAGAAAGAAGACATACTCAACATTGTCATGAAAAAGCAGACGAGAAAGAAGACTACAGAGGTGATAGTGGAGAGCATTTCTGTGTGTTTGGTTGACGGATGAGGGTTGTATCGTATTATCCTAGTTGAGTGGATGCAGGCTGAGTGGAACCGTATTTCAGAAAAAAAAGGTGTTTGGTGAGGTTGCATGAGCAGATGCAGAAAAAATGAGATGCTGTTTGGTTGGCTGCATGAGCAGATGCAATCTGTCTAACTTGGGAGACTGACACGTGGGTCCATCACACTCATCCTGCATCTGCTCAGCCTGGCCCGGCAGTGAATCTCAATTTGGGCGTATCCCACCAGCCTGTATCCACTCATGCAATTGCATCCGCTCGTGCAGGAATGCAGCCAACCAAACAGTCTTCTCGCTCAGATTTATATAGCTCCGCTCATGCAGGATGGGTGGAACGGACCAACCAAACACACCCTTTATGAATTTCTTTCACTAGGTAGGGGCTCATTTCTAAAGCAGCTAGGTTGTACAGACTGAAAAAGGTTCAGATATTTTTAGCAAGTGCTTAGTGAGCAGCAGATGATTATTTTCAGTAGTGCTCTTTTACTTATAAAATATGATAGTCACTGTGGACTGTATCACTGCAGCGAGCAAGCATATCTATTCCATAAAGTAGGAAGTGCAAAAGGTACTAGTGAACACAACTGATGAAGGATGGATAAAAAATGTACTTAGTGAAACCTGTCTAAGGGGACTCCAAAGCTTGATAAAGTACAATCTATCCATTTGGTATGGTGTTTCTTTTTGCAAGTTCTTTAGTTCGTTGTTTTGCCATCATTGATTAGTAACATCATCAGATGCATGTTTCCTTGATCTTCAGTTTAAAGCACTTGTGGGCAATACGGTGAGCAGCAAAAAAAAAAAATTGTTTGACTGAAAAATTGCAGATAGAGGAATAAAAACATCACCCGCCAAAAACATATGAACAATGCAGTGTTTGTGTGGTGAGTTACTGTTGGAAAGAGTGATTGGATAGATTGGCTAACCCTAGGACGGTAGCAATATAGTCATACATGGGCGATGGGCCTCATGGGCCTAATACTCTCATACTCCAACACCCCCCGCAGTCTGAACTACCGGCGCAGCGGAGTTGTAAGACTGAGCACGAAAAGAGGCACAACACAACACACGAGCCCCCCACAGACTCAACTAGCCACTAGTGATGTTGAGGCTAGAGCAAAACTCGGAGAACGTCGATGACGGGAGGCCCTTGGTCAAGATGTCAGCGAACTGGGAGGTGGTCGGGACGTGGAGAACCCGAACATCACCGATGGCCACCCGATCGCGGACAAAGTGGAGGTCGATCTCCACATGCTTGGTCCGCTGGTGCTGAACGGGGTTGGTGGAGAGGTACACCGCACTGATGTTGTCGCAGTAGACCAACGTGCTCCGGGTCAGGGGACTGTGGAGCTCACCAAGGAGCTGCCGGAGCCAGGAGGCCTCAGCCACGCCGTTAGCAACAGCGCGGTACTCCGCCTCGGCACTGGAGCGGGAGACCACCGGCTGGCGCTTGGACGACCAGGACACCAGGTTGCCGCCGAGAAAGACAGCATAGCCGGAGGTAGACCGGCGAGTGTCCGGACACCCGGCCCAGTCAGCGTCGGTGTAGACGACGAGCTCGGTGGAGGCAGACCGGTGGAGAAGCAGGTCGTAGTCGACGGTGCCGCGGAGGTAGCGGAGAAGGCGCTTGAGGGCCGTGAGGTGAGGCTCGCGCGGATCATGCATATGAAGGCAAACCTGCTGAACTGCATATGTGATGTCCGGGCGGGTGAAGGTGAGGTACTGAAGCGCCCCCGCAAGACTCCTGTACGCGGTAGGGTCAGTGACCGTGGCGCCCTCGGTCTCTGACAGCTTGGCCTGAGTGTCAACAGGGGTGGAGCAGGGCTTACAGTCAGTCATCCCAGCTCGCTCCAGGATATCAAGAGTATACTGCCGCTGGTGAAGAAAGAGACCCCCGGGACGAGGCTCAACGGTGACCCCGAGGAAGTGATGGAGCACACCGAGGTCCTTCATCGCGAACTCCTGCTGAAGAGAGGTGATGATCCGCCGCAGTAGTGTCGGGCTGGAAGCGGTGAGCAAAATGTCATCAACATAGAGCAACAGATAGGCAGTCTCCCCACCGTGGTGGTATATGAACAGCGAAGTGTCTGACTTGGCCTCCACAAACCCCAGAGTGAGCAGGAATGCAGCAAAACGAGAGTATCACGCCCGAGAGGCCTGCTTGAAGCCGTAGAGTGACTTGTTGAGGCGGCAGACCAGATTAGGGCGAGTAGAGTCAGCAAAACCCGCCGGCTGACTGCAGTAGACTGTCTCAGCCAGTGTCCCGTGGAGAAAAACATTCTTGACGTCCAGCTGATGCACGGGCCAGGAGCGAGAGAGCCAGTGAGAGAACCGTGCGGACTGTAGCTGGCTTCACCACGGGACTGAATGTCTCGTATTAGTCAACTCCAGGCCGCTGAGTGAAACCCTGGAGTACCCAGCGAGCCTTGTACCGCTCAAGAGTGCCATCAGCCCGGCGCTTGTGTGTCCATATCCACTTGCCGGTGACGACATTGGAGCCAGGTGGACGGGGCACCAGATCTCATGTCTGGTTGGCGAGAAGAGCCGCGTACTCCTCCATCGCACGATGCCAGTGAGGGTCGGCCAGGGCGTCGCGCACGGAAGAGGGTACCGGAGAGACCCGCGTCTCGCCGGGCGTCGCGGCAAGAGCCTGAGGCCGCAACACCCCCGTTGCATGCCGCGTCACCATGGGGTGAACATGACGCGGGTGGCGGTGAAGAATAGGGGGTGGTACACGGGCGGCTCGACCCGAGCAGCCGACGGCAGTGGAGGCAGCGGCGTAGGCGTCCTCGGCGAAGAGGCGGCCATAGGAGGAGACTGAGGTGGCGACGACGACGGCGAAGACGCTGGTAGACACGCACCGGCTGAGCGAAGCGCGCGGGAGGTGCCGCAGGAACCGAACACGCGGCGGGCGCAGGGTCGGGCACAGCCCCGGGGAACGTCACCGCCGGACCGGCGCAAGACGCAGGGTCAGGCACAACCCCGGGGAAAGTGGCTGCCGGACCGGCGCAGGGTGAAGGGTCCGGCGTAGGTCCAGAGGGCGGGAAGTCGAGTCAGGAGCCCACCGGAGGGCGCGGTGGAGGGGCCCCGGAGTACGGCGAGCCGGGGCACTGGCCCGACGGAGGGCGTGGGAGAGCAGGAGAGCCGGGGCACGAGCCCGATAGAGCGCGTGGTGGAGGACCTGCAGGGTAAAACAGTAAAGGTGGCTGGGCCACCGCGTCAGTGGGAAACAAGGCGGAGAGGTCAAGGTCGGAGGTGGGAGGAGGTGTGGAGGTGGGAGGAGAGGTGGTGGTAGAGAAGGGGAAGTCGGCCTCGTCGAACACAATGTGTCGAGAAATGAGGACGCGACGAGAGGAGAGGTCATAGCAACGGTACCCCTTGTGATCCGGGGAGTACCCGAGGAAGACACACCGAGTCGACCGGGGAGCCAGCTTGTGAAGAGCAGTGGCAGTGGTGTTAGGGTAACACGCACACCCGAAGACATGGAGGTGGTCGTAGCGAGGAGGGGTACCGAAGAGGGCATGGTGAGGAGTGGGAGCGGGATAGGCAGCGGAAGGTAAACGGTTGAGGAGATAGGTGGAGGTGTGAAGACCCTCGGCCTAGAAGCGGGCAGGAAGAGAGGCCTGCAAGAGGAGGGTGCGGATGGTGGTGCGAATCATGCGCTCGGCCTTGCCATTCTGGGAGGAGGTGTAGGGGCACGACATGCGCAACTGCATGCCGTGAGAGAGGAAGAAGGCACGAGACGTGAAGTTATCGAACTCACGCCCGTTGTCACACTGAACGGCCTTGATGGTGAGGCCGAACTGAGTGAACACGCAGGCAAAGAAGTGGAGGAGCGTGGAGAAAGTGTCAGACTTGGCACGAAGAGGAAAAGTCCAGGAATAGTGAGAGAAATCATCCACCAACACAAGATAGTATTTATAGCCAGAGATGCTAGGGACAGGAGATGTCCACAGATCGCAATGGACAAGGTCAAAGATATGGGCCACATGGGAAGAAGAAACAGGAAAAGGAAGACGAACATGCCGACCCAGTTGGCACGCATGACACAAATGCTCATCGCGAGCTCGAGTGCATGGTATGGCAGAGCTACGACGAAGCTGTGTCAAGGCATCGCGGCCAGGGTGACCAAGGCGACGGTGCCAAGTAGTAGAGGAGGTGGTGGTGGCGAAAGCAGCTGACGGAGGGCAAGGTGAAGACCATGGAGCGGAAGCAGGAAACCGAAGAGTGTAAAGGGGCCCCATGCTGTCACAGCGGAGAAGAGGACGCCAGGAAGACAAATCCTTTACAGTGAGACCAGAAGGGTCGAATTCAACCGAACAAGAGTTGTCAGCTGTGAAACGACGAATAGAAAGAAGGTTATGAACCATATTGGGAGCAACCAGGACATCGGGAAGAAGAAAGGAGCCATGAGTGTTAGCGGCACCCACAGACGTGACCGGAAGGCAAGAGCCATTTGCGACCATGATGGACGAAGGATGAGTCGAAGAGGGAGGGTGAACGGAAGAAAGGAGACCAGAGTTGGGAGTGGTGTGGTAGGTGGCGCCTGAGTCAACGATCCAGTCGGAACTGATTGGAGGTGTCAGGCTGAGGGTGTTGAAAGAGCGGGCCAAGGCCGTCGGATCCCAACCGACAGGCCCCGGCAGGGTCCCGGGAGGTGGAGTCCACGACGATAGGAACGGGGGAGCGCCCGGTACAGCCCCAGCGAACATGGTTGTCGGCGTGTGCATGGGGCGGGACCCTCCGCCAGCTGTCGGCGGATGTACCAGTGCACTCCCACGCCCCCCCACTCCCGCTCGGCCCGGGAGGAGGGCAAAGGAGAGACGACGGAGGTGGAGGCGACAGTCGGGGACGTGAGGAACCAGAGGAGGCGCCGGTGGCGGGGTAGGTGAGGAACTGATCCGCCGCGGCGATGCGGCAAGCAAGAGCGTCAGCCGCATCGCGCTCCCTGGCCCAAACGACAGCGGCTGCACGCACCCGCGCCTGGCTGGCCTCAGTGGCTGTAGTAGGGAGGGTGGCCGGGTCGAGCGGAGGAGGTGTTGGAGCCCACCAGCCAGGCGAGAAACCCCCTGCTGCGGCTAGGAAGGGGTTGTGCAGGTGTGGAGGCGGTGCGCCGGCGGCAGCAACAGGTGCGCGGCCAGCAGGGGCCCCGTCGCTGGTTGGCGTGCCCTGCAGGAAGCCTACGCCGGCGCTAGGGAGGGAGGCGGCGCCCAGGGAGCAGCCCTGGCCGGCGGAGGGAGGTTGGGCAGGATGCTAGTCGTGCTGGCCACGCGCGCCCGCGCCGGCAGCGGCAGCAGTGGCGGTGGCGGCGGCGACGCCCGCAGCCGTGCGGAAGTAGAGGGGAGAGGGGGGAAGGCGCTCGCCGGCCATGGTGGTCGCGGCGGCAGGCCCGCTGCCGTGGTGGCCGCATCGGCAGGGAAGGAGGGGAGCAGCAGCGCCCGCGGCAGCGGCGGCGCCCGTGCCCACGCTCGCGCCCGCGGCAGCGACGGCGCCCGTGCCCGTGCCCGCGGGCAGCGGCTGTGGCGCCTGCTGGGCTTAGGAAGGAGGAGGAGGGTGGAGGAGGAGGAGGATGGCCGCCGGCCATGGTGGCGGCGGTGGCTGGTGGCCGGAGAGGGTGGGAGGGAGAAAGAGAAGGTAGAGAAACCCTAGCTCGATACCATATTGGAAAGAGTGATTGGATAGATTGGCTAACCCTAGGAGGGTAGCAATATAGTCATACATGGGCCTCAGGGGCCTAATACTCTCATACTCCAACAGTTACTGGTAAAGTGCCTCCCCGACGAAGAAGGCGCTATCAGCGAAACTCCCAGGGAACATCGATCTTGGCCTCCCATGAATCAGAAGAACAGCTAAGCGAGTTAATCTAGGATTATGAAGACCATGTATGCAATTGCAAATCAACACTCAGCTTCGAGCACGCAGAGAAGTCAGACACAGAGCAGTAGGCGTGGCGTGCAGATGGAAGAATATGTGGAGAGCCAATTGTCCAGGATATAATGTTCAGGACTACATTCAGCAAAATGAATCAAGTAACAAGAGTATCATACCGGTTTCAAATCAAATAATGGCTCAACTCCCTTTGAATCAGGTTTGATAGCCCAGAGACCAATTAAACCATTTCCTGCCCGTGACGCAGCAAGGTCAGAACCTCTTCTTGCAGCAACAGTACCTGTAAGGACCTGTGTGGCCTAGAGGGGGGGTGAATAGGCCTGTCAAAAATCACAGCTCAAAACTTAATTTGATAAGCCCGGCACTACCGCTCTGTGCCCGGCACTGCCGCTCCCCGGCACTGCCGGCCTCAGCCCGGTACTGCCGCGCAGAGTAGAACCTGAGACTGCAATTCGAAATCCAGCCACAGCAAACTGATTCTATATGAATGGAAATGCTACAACAAGTTTCCTAAACCAGCAGAACCAACTCTAACAAGCCCAATATGAAGTAGAGAGTAGATCGGGCCAAACCCTAGAATCTATCACAAGCTCACAAGTATGAAGTATGAAAAACATGTAAGCACAAGAGACAAGTGATTTATCCCGTGGTTCAGCACGCCACCAAGGCTTGCCTACCTCCACGTTGTTGAGGTTGACCACTTAGGTCACGAGCTTTGCAACTCTACCTCGTTCTCAAGTCAAGGAACCAAATCCTTGAGGTGAGGGGTAATAATGCTAGCTGCACAAGCGATTACAAACCTCCCTAGGCCGCCACACAAGTTGGCAAGGCTCTAGGGCGACGCCTAGCCGGCTAGGGTTCCAAGAACCCAAGAGTAATAGAAGCAAATCCACCGGCTATGGCTCAAATCAAGTGCTCTAGGAAGTAGATCTCAGCTAGGGCTTCTCTTTGGTGAAGGTTTGAGGCTCTAAGTCACTTGGAATCAACAGGAATCAAAGATTAGGTGAGAGAGAGCTTGGGGGCCTTCAATGGGGAGAGGAAGCCTTGTCTGGAGGTAGGAGAAGAGTTATGGTCGTGGGTGACCGTTGGGGTGGCAGGGAGATGGAGTAAATATCCCCTGCCTTCCAACGGTTACAATAAGTCGCGGCAGTGCCGGCCTTCGCCCGGCAGTGCCGCGGCCCGGCACTGTCGCGCCCTGGGCGGCACTACCGCGCCTACCAGACAAACAGAAACAGATCTGAATTCAGTGCAGCTGTCTTTGGTTAGAAATGAGGATGGCTTGGGTTGATTTGAGCACATGTCATTCAGCCATAGCAATGTATTTGCATTCCCCCTTGATAGTACGGCATTCCTATAACTCAAAAACAAATGAAAAAGCTTGTCATAGCACTTTGAGTCCAGATCCGATGAAATATAGTATGAGGGGTCCACCAACACATATGCACCATCCTTTCTTAACATTAACCTGCTTGTCATCTTCATAAATCTCATTAGTTCTTCAATCGTGTGGTCATTATCACCAAAATCCACAATTAGGGTTTGATTGTACTTACAATCTCCCCCTTTTTGGTGATTGATGACAACACAATTGAAGCTTACAATAAAAGGGTACAATACTTGAGATTTAGAAGCTTAGGTGTGAAACCTCCCCTAAATGTGTGAATGAGAGTTGAAATCTCAAAATGGCATTAGAGGCCAACATTCACATATTCATAAGTGAGAAATAGGTTCAGTTTCACATCTAATAGCTTTGTGGGGTGCAACTAAACTGTGTCAGGAATAAAACGTGATGCGAATGACAGTTTGCGCACATCAGAGAGGTTTGCTTCCTGTCTGCCAGAGCGGCACTGCAGATCTGGCATGGCACTGCCGGAGCTCGGCACTGCCGGCCCTGGAGCGGCACTGCCGCTCAGGCTACAGACAGCAAATGCAGCGGAAATTGAAAACAGCCACAAAGCAAAATACTCAACAAGACTAAACAGAATAATACAAGCTAGATAAGCAGGTAAAAGTACATGTCCACATCCAAGCCTAAGAAGTAGCATCATAGAGTAATATTACAAAATAGAGTTTTGATCGAAACAAACTCCCTCACAACTCACAACTACTAAAAGATGGGGACATGAAAAAGAAAGTGTTGTACCCCCTTCTCTTCGCCTAATTCTCCCCCTTTGGCAACAAGTCACCAAAAAGAGAGAAGTAGAGAAGAGAAGAGTGTCCAAACACTCACTTGTCATCCGAAGCGATCTTGTCCCACTGAACTTCCTCCTCCTCCTCATCATCATCATCGTCATCGTCGTCGTCGTTGGACTCTACCACGACCTTCCCAAGGCGATGGGTAGAACTGGTGTAGCGGGTCGAGGCACGTGTAGATCGGCGAGACGGCTCAGGCACTATCTCCTCCTGCTCCTCGTCATCATCTGAGTCTAAATCATCTGAATCAAGACTGGAGAGGTCGTAGTGAGGTGGAGAGCGGGGTGGAGGTAACGGCGAACGACCCGCCCGCTCTCGCTCTGCTCGCTGCTCAACAAGTGCCTGGTGAGCTGTCTGGGCTGCATAGGTGCAGGTAGAGAAGATGGCCTTGATCCATTTGGCCAGCTTGCTCTTCTTCTTCCTCTGATAGGAAGGGCGGGAGCTCTCTAGCCTGTCAACTGCTGCTGCTGAGGACCCTACTGCTGCTGCCCTCTTCTTCTCCGCCCTATAAGGCTCATGCAACCCATCCTTAGCAAAGGTATAGCCGGAAACCATCTCTATCATGAACATGATGTAGGGGGCATAGAGCACTGCCTTCCTAGCATCCTCGGCTGCTACCTGAAGCTCAGTCCAAATGAAGCTGGAGATGGAGAAGTGGTTCGCCCTTGGGGCCATCCTAGCCAACATGTTCCTCCCATATCCATAGAGGTTAGAATGAGAACCACTCTTGGAGTTAAGAGTCTGCCTGAATAAGTTGTTCAACATGTAATAGTAGCCTTTCAGCCCCTTGACCAACCTATCTGCCTTCTGAGGATCCTCATACAAGAAAGAAATCTCACTATCAATCAATGTCCTCTCCTGGTGCAGACTATCAAGCTCTCTATCCCCGCTGCCCAAACCGAGAATCCTAGCAAAGGTCTCATAAGAGACCTTGTAGTGACGTCCCTCGGTCATCCAGTGCATCTCCTCAACCACATTATCAACATAGAGTGTTGCATGAAATTGATGGATGATCTCGGTATTCCAGTTGTAACTGAAACCCATCAAGTCATACATGTTTCTCTCCTTGCATACAGCCACCACTCTGTTGATATCACAATCAGTCTTGGCTTCCAAGTGCTCCTAATCAACATACTTCATATTAAGTATCTTATGCTTCTTGGCATTGTACAGGACTGAGCGATAGAAATCAGAATGAAACTCATTCCAAAACCTGTAGTCAATGCCCATATCTTTCTGAAGGTTGTATGGGTTGATCTGGCGTTGTGTCTTCACCGAGATGTGCTGGTAGTAAGACACGGGCTGCCTGTCCTTGGTGTCCTGTGGAGGCCTCTCCTGCACATCCTCTGGGTATGGCTGCAGGTGGGCTCGGCTGACCTCTACAAGATGCTCTGGAGTGTTGGGATAAAGGTCATCCCAAATCTGTCGCCCTTGCATCTACAGGCGAGCCTCCTCACGGATCTGCTGCCGTGCTGAAATGTCTCCTTGGGAGCTAGAGCCACCTCGGCGAGATGGCTGCTTGCTCCTCCCCTTGAGCGGATCCATCCTCTGCTTCACCCTTCTCTCATCTCCTCTTCCGCCTGACATCTAAAACATGGAAACTGCGAATTAGAAGACTGCATAAGGACTGGTAGAGTATAGTGAGGCAATAGATTTTGATGGATAAGGTGTTACTTGGATCAAGTTTCTGCTCATGGGCCGGCACTACCGCTTGGAGAGCGGCACTGCCGGGGCCCGGCACTACCGCGCAGAGCGCGGCACTGCCGCGCGGGCAGATCGAACCTGAGCCAGGGAACACCACATCCATCATCTCTACTACCTCCCTATCATCTACAAACCCTTCTACAACCTCTAAATACAATAACCATGGCGTATTTTACAAATCGGGAAAAACTAGGGTTAGGGATTTGAAATATCACCTTGAGGAAAGGGAAGGAAAACCTTTGGAAAGGGAAACCGGGGCTGCGCCGAAGGGAATCACGGAGCAGCACCACAGGTAGTCGGAATCGCCGGGGAGAAGCCCGGAGAGGAGCCGACCGCCGGTCACCCTTGGAGATGCCCGAGAGAGAGAGGAAAAGAGATAGAGTTCATGGGCTGGGTGAGAAAGAGAGAGAGGGTGAAACCGTAGGGTAAGAGTAGAAAACGTTTTCCCTTCGGTCCCACACGGTAACAAATCGATTCAAGCTAAATCGATAAGTCGCGGCACTACCGCGCCTGTCGCGGCACTGCCGGGGCTCGGCACTGTGACACCCCAATTTTAAGAACAAAATTGGAGCATAATATATGTATGCCAGGATCAATTTTCATACATATATCCACATCATAGTAAATATCAAAACAATGCTTTATTAATAATATCGAACTTTGTTACATAAATGACCCTCGGGTCTGAAATAAAAAGTACAGACTCTCATGATAACGAACTCTAATGAAGACTCTGATAACGAACCCATACCCCTCTGGCCTATGGTGTTTGTGATGCCTTGTGATGTTATGCTTAAGTCGTATAGAAGTTGCTTAATAAAGTTGGTTAATATTGCTAAAAAGAGATAAGTAATCTATTGTCCACATTAACAACCACTTATACTTTGTAAAGCTATACTCTAGTTTTATCCTATGCACTTTGTTCATACTAGCATACTCATGTGCATGCATCATTGCATACGTATAGTGACCGAGGAAGAAGGACCTGAAGTCGAGGTAGCCACCGAAGGATCTGTCCCCGAGGCAACCCCGAGCTCCGACACCTACACCGCCAACCCCGAGTCCGTCCTTTTTGCCATTCAAGGCAAGCCCCGGTGCATTTAACCCTTTCCTTGAATTTATAAAATGTTTTACTTAAATGCTTTTGAGGTAAATTATTGCATTAGGTTTTTAGGAGTTGCGTGATATCCTATCTGATGCATTATCCACCTTGACCACTGATACACCCGATACCTGCTTTCAAAAACTACTTGCAAAAATGCTTAGCAATGCTATACAATAGATTTGCAATAAAAGTGCCAATTTCAAAGGTGTGATCACTTTACGAATATTTATGGGAATTTCTGGTTTACTCCCACTATTGGCTAAGTATCTGATCCGTACTTAGTCAATGGGAAGGAGAGGTTGTCCTTGCGTACGGTGCCGTCATGTTGTAGTCCGGGACTCGACAGTTGACACCGACCGGGACAGGGTTGAAAAAACTGACAGGACCTGTACTCTTGGGTTAGAGTCCCGAGGTGCTTGTCGCTGGCTGGAAAATTAGGGACCACCTGTATGGGGGCCTGCTGACTAAGACTTGCAACTATTCACATACTACGGAAAGCTTCGGCTCCGAGGAATCCTTTATTGGACCGACAACCGCGCACTGGGAGTGGAGAGATGGCGGAAGTAGCATGTACCCACGTGGGTTAAAGTCCCGGATTGGAGTGGTGTACTGTACTTTCGGGTGGCGTAGGACCGGGCCCAATCTTGGAGGAATCGTGGGAGACGAGTTGGCATATGCAAGCTTTGGTGCTACATATGCAGTGTGGATAGGGACCCTCAGCTGAGTATTATTTATCCGGATTAACGCTGCTCCTCGGTTATGGAGACTTAGTCACTGACTGTCAACAGGGAGTGGTTCTCAACTAGGTCTGTTTTGGAAAGTAAAATGAATCAAGGATTATGATGAAACAAGGAATATTTGAGTCTTTTCAAAATAAGGAACAAGGATAGAAAAATGTTTTTTCTGCAAAATACTTGAACTTGCTTAAAGCCTTACCTTGACTACCCTAAGCCTCTCATACCTGAGTCTTCTCCCTTTTTCTTTAGTCGGGTAAGTCTTGTTGAGTACCTTTGTACTCAGGGTTCTATTACCCATGTTGCAGGTATGGCAGATCCCTCAGTATGCCTTGGACCCTGCTGTGTGACTGTTGTTCAGGAGGAGGCCGATGAGGCCGATGAGTGATTATTCACCCTTGGGCTGGGTGATGTATCTTTACCCTTTAGTTGTTGTCATATGCTACTCTGCCAACTCTATCTATTTGGAACTATGGTCTGTAATACCTTCACTTTAATTTTTATGTTGAACCCTGGTTTGTAAAACTATTGTTATCTAAGTCTTCCGCTATTTACTCCGATGTTATTTGTCAAAATGTTAAAGAGATTGTAACTGAATTGTGAGATGATCCTGCGGACAACGGGCACTGATGTAGCCCAGTAGCGGAACAGGTCTTAATCACTTGGCTGTACGGATCGACTGTCAGTGGTTGACGGTGGTCAGTGGGCCATGGGATTAGGGCCGTTACGTTACACCAGGTCCAGCCCATCCAGATCTCATGGTTGCGCTGTCAAGCCGGGTTACATGCTCTGAGAACCGGGTCCTAGGGATCCAGGCAGGATATGTCTAGCATGAGCCCCGAACCAAAAACCAAAAGCAGCTGCCGAGTCCCACGGCACAAAACCACCAGTACGGGTCCATCCTGCCGGATTTACCTAATCACCATGTTTCTACAAAATTATCATGACCACGTTCATTTCATAGTTCATTAATCAAGATTATAAACATTTTAACTCCCATCCCAACCATGACTGCAGGGCTAAGCAAGACACCTACCCGAACATCCCAAAACAGGCGACAAGGATAATATAAATAAATTCTAGTAAACCCTAACATGGGATTCAAATTAATGACAAGCATGCATCTACAAGATCTAACTACTCTAGTACCAAAAGTAAAATAAAGTAGGTGCAAGATGTTCAAGGACACTTGCCTGCGGGCTGGGTCGAATCAACTGGATCACAAGGAAAATCTGGAGCATCCTCGAACTCCGCACTCTCTGGCCCAATCAACATACATGACACATACAAAGCGAAATGAATAACAGTACAACAAACAGTATGAAAATAGTAAACTAATAGATCTACTGCGTAGAGAACGAAATTATAAAACTAACGCAAGTTGAACGGGTCAAAACAGAGTTAAAATGAGCAAGTTATGAGCTTTTGAAGTTGGATGGCAAATCTATGAATAGATGGACGTTCATTTTGCATTTTAAATAAATCAAATCTGAAATAAAACGGCGGGGGAACCGGGTCTCAATTCGGGAAAGGTGAGGGGCTTATACGCAAGTTTTTCAAGACTCAGTGAATAGTGCCGGGTGAACGGCGGGTTGATTAATAAAAAGTTAAGGGGTTACTTTGCAAAACAGGCCGGGCGCGGCCGCGTGGTCACCGCGTGGCGCTGAGCTCGCCGCGTGGCGCCGTGTGAGTGGCTGGGTCCACCACGCGGGCTATGGACCGGCTGGCGTGGACTCGGTGGACTGAGCCCACAGATCTACGCGCCCGGTCTATACCGGTTCGCATCAGGTTCTAATCGTGACCGTCCAGGGAGATCGGACGGTGCTGAGGAGGGTAGCTGCCCGCCGGTGGCTCAGCAGGCGGCGGCGCTCTGAGCTCGCGCGATGGCGCCATGGCCGGAAACATCCCGAGCGCTCGGCTTCGATCTACATGGCATGGGAGAGGGAGCGAGAGGGAGGATTCGAAGGGGCTTCTCACCGTGAGTTCGTTGGCGAGATCCCGACGCCGGAGATGGTTCAGAGTGGAGGGAGACGCGCTGGGGCGGACCGGAGCTTTGGTGTCGGCGACGGGGAAACAACACGGCCACGAATCGATGCCGCGGAGTGGCGCCGAGGCCTCGCAGGGGTCCTGCGGTGTCGATGCAGGTGGTGGCAAGGATTGGAGGCGGGTGGAGTGGGGAGTCAGAGCTCGAGCGAGAGCTCGTCAATGGCGGCGGAGGTGTATCGGGGTGGCGCTGGAGTGGGAAAAGGAGGGCCAAGACGCGGGGGCTGGGTGCTTCTTGTAGGTGGCGGCGGGGGTCATCTACATGTAGGCAGAGAGAACAGAGGGAGAGAGGTGGCGGTTGGGCGATCACGGGATCGACGGGTGCGGTGATGCGGCGTGAAGGGCGGGGAGGAGGTTGGAGATGTGTCCGACAGCTGGGTCCCACCTGTCGGTGGAAAGGGGAGCGGGGAGGGCGGCGTTGCGGGCCGACGCGCGTGTGCGAAGGAGGGGGCTGGCGGGCCAGCTCGGCGCGCTTGGGGCCCGGGGTGGGAGACGGGCCGAGGCGGGGGGAGGCGCTGGGCCGGCGCGTTTGCGTGCGGCCCGCGGAGGGAGAGAGGGGAGGTGGGAGTGGACCTGGTGTGGTCCGGGCCGCGCGGAAGGGGAGAGTGGAGGGAGGGGAGGTCGGCTGGGCCGAAATGAGGAGAGGGGAGGAGAGGAGAGGCCCTTGCCTTTTTCTTTTTCTTTTTCTTTTCTTTTCAAACCTTTTTGCAAATTCATTTCAAATCCAAATCCAAATCTGTTTGAAATCAAAACAATCTTAAAGATTTTGGAAATATTTTACTCTGGGTTTTGCAAATAAAACTTGAGTTTGTTTTGGTAAAATTTTCATAAACCTTTTATTTGTTTTATAAATAGAATAAATTTGATTCGCCCTATACGGGTTTTAATAAATCATTTACCACACAATAAAAATATGCAATGGCATGAATGCAACATGAAAATGATAAATAAATTTTATTTTCCTCCTCTAATAAACTAGCCAACCTATTTAGTTTCTAAATTCTTTAATTAAATTGGGAAAAATTAAATCAGGGTGTTACAAACCTACCCCCCTTAGAAGAATCTCGTCCTCGAGATTAGGAAGAGTCGGTGAAGAGATGAGGAAAATCTGCCCGAAGATCATCTTCTTTCTCCCATGTGGCTTCTTCTTCGGAGTAATGCTTCCATTGCACCTTGCAGATTTTAATCCTCTTGTTGCGAGTACCTCGTTCCATCGTGTCCAGAATCTTGATCGGCTCAGAGAAAGTCAAATCATCCCTGAGATCAAGCTCCTCAAGTGGCAACTGCTCCTCTGGAACTCTTAGGCATCTCTTCAGCTGGGATACATGGAACACATCATGAATACCTGCCAGCCGTGCAGGCAACTCCAGCTGATAAGCAACTGCACCTTTCTTGTCAATCACCTTGAAAGGGCCAATGAATCTCGGGGATAGCTTCCCTTTGACATTAAACCTCCGAAGACCTCTGAAAGGTGACACCTTCAGATAGACATAGTCCCCAATCTGGAACTCCA
>CM019822.1:21091047-21134688 GCA_009763385.1 Coix lacryma-jobi var. lacryma-jobi | reverse complement strand
TGACGAAGAGTTGATCTTCATCGATGACGACTAGACTCGTTGTGTCTGTGCCATCTGCTCACCTAAAGCCTGAAGTCTAGGTTTGGGGCGTTAGTTGGTCTTCTATCTAGTCGAGTTTGTATCTTGTCTTGTACCCTTCCTTTGTCAGTCTGTGGTTATCTGTTGAACCTCTGTATCAGTTATCTACCCTTGCATCAATGAATCTTATCAGTCAGTTTCGTTCAAAATCAATCTTTGTATGCTGAGTTCCAAAGTTGCTTATACAGATGCCTGTGAACACCCGTGCCGGAGCCGGAGGTGCTGATGACCGCATCCCAAACCCTCCGCCTGTACCAGCTACCCTGGCAGATGCCATTGCAGCCCTGGCCGCCGCTGCTAACCTAATGGCTCAAAACCAAGGACAGCAGAATGTTGGACACCGTGGTCGCCACAACCAAGAGACCACCTATGTGGACTTCACTGAAACACGACCACCGGTCTTCACAAAGGCCGATGAACCTCTTGAGGCTGACGACTGGTTACGCACCATGGAACAGAAGTTCAGTCTCCTGCACTGCACAGAGATCCAGAAGCCTCGGTTCGCTTCACAGCAGCTCCGTGGACCTGCAAGTGCCTGGTACGCCAACCTGTTGGCTGCCCAGCCAGAAGGTCACCAGCTGACCTGGGAAGAGTTCCGCACCGCTTTCAGAGCACATCACATCCCTTCAGGATTGATGAGAATGAAGTTGGATCAGTTCTTGGCCCTGCAACAGAAAGATTCCACCGTTATGCAGTACGTGGGACAGTTCAACCACCTGAGCCAGTATGCCTCCGACTATGTCAACACGGAGGAAAAGAAGAGAGATTGTTTTCTCAGGGGTCTGCACCCTAAGGTTCGTAGAGGTCTGTCCAACAACCTGAACGGATCCTACCATGAT
Organism: Coix lacryma-jobi var. lacryma-jobi; assembly: GCA_009763385.1. Lineage (NCBI taxonomy): Eukaryota > Viridiplantae > Streptophyta > Magnoliopsida > Poales > Poaceae > Coix > Coix lacryma-jobi. The sequence continues at coordinate 21,133,771 of CM019822.1, read as the reverse complement.
GTCGTTGACCGTGCTGTTGCTTTCGAGGAGAGCAACCGCCAGTATCAGGAAGAGAAGAAGAAGAAGAAGGCTGGGTCTAGCAGTTTCTCCAGCAACCATAAGCGCCCAAGAGTCATCTACCACCCCAGTCACCATCAAAACCGTACCCCATACCCCCATCAGCAAGTGGTCGTTCGTACCGCAGCCACCACCCATAGTGCCAACCAGCAAAGTGCCACTCAGCCGAACGCCCCAGGTGTTCGTGTCACCACCCCACAAACAGCTTACAACCTTCCATGCTACAACTGTGGCCAAGTTGGTCACTGGGCTCGCGAGTGCCCAAAACCCAAGAAGAATACCCAGTATGCACAGAAAGGCCCTGGAGGATCACAGCAGCAGCAGCACGTGCACCGCAGCAGCACGTCCAGAAGGGCAAGCTTGTCAGGAAGCACGAGCAAGTCTACTTCACCACCGCCAGTAACATCCCAGAAGGAGAGCCCGTCATGCTCGGTAGGTTCTCTGTTGCCAATCATCCTGCAGTCGTCTTGTTTGATTCTGGTGCATCGCATTCCTTCATCAGTCGCACTTTTGTCATCAAGCATGAGTTGCCCATGGGGGAGTTAAAAGAAAGTTTCTGCATACTTTCGCCTGGAGGGCGGATAAATACTAAGGAAGTGGTCCGCAGTATACCAGTAATGTTGGGGAACATGTCTTTCCTACCACCATGATAGTACTGCGCGATCAAGAGATAGATGTCATCTTAGGCATGAATTGGATGTGTCAGTATAAAGCCATGATAGACATCTTGAATAGAGTTGTGAGAGTGGATATTCCTAACAGTACCGCCAAACTCCTTCTCCAACTTCCTATGCCTTCAAAACCAGCTACTACACAGCTAAATGCTACCTATGATCAAGGGATCCGGGATATCCCCGTGGTCTGCGAGTTCCCTGATGTCTTTCCTGAGGACTTACCTGGTCTACCTCCCGACCGTGATGTTGAGTTTGCTATAGAGCTAAAGCCCAGGACTGCTCCTATATCCCGTAGAGCTTATCGAATGCCTCCCAGAGAGTTGGCAGAGCTGAAGATCCAATTGCAAGAGCTTTGGACAAGGGTCTCATTCGCCCAAGTTCATCTCCTTGGGGCTTGTCCTGCTATCTTTGTGAAGAAGAAGGACAAAAGCCTTCGTCTGTGCGTTGACTATCGCCCGCTCAACGAGGTCACCATCAAAAATAAATATCCCTTGCCTCGCATTGACCTTCTTTTTGACCAGTTGTCTGGAGCCAGAGTGTTTTCCAAGATCGACCTCAGATCTGGCTATCCACCAAATAAAAATTCGTCCCGAAGATATTCCCAAAACAGCTTTCACCACCAGATACTGGCCTATATGAGTACTTGGTCATGTCTTTTGGCTTGACCAATGCCCCCGCTCATTTCATGTATCTCATGAACTCTGTGTTCATGCCAGAGCTCGATAAATTTGTAGTCGTGTTCATTGACGACATCCTTGTTTATTCAAGAACTCCTGAAGATCATGCCAAGCATCTTCGTGCCGTTCTCTCTCGTCTCAGAGATCACCAGCTGTATGCCAAGTTCAGTAAATGTGAATTCTGGCTAGATCGAATTCAATTCCTTGGTCATGTCCTGTCCGCTGAAGGTGTGTCAGTTGACCCTGGAAAAGTGGCAGATATCTTGGATTGGAAGCCACCTACCACTGTCCGCGAAGTTCGCAGTTTCATGGGAATGGCTGGATACTACCGTCGTTTCATCCCAGATTTCTCCAGAGTTGCCAAGCCTATCACAGAGTTGTTGAAGAATTCCGTGGATTTTGTTTGGTCACCAGCCTGCGAGCAAGCTTTTCAAGCCTTGAAGAAACTGTTAACTACATCACCAGTCCTAGCTCAACCAGATATCGAGAAACCCTTTGATGTATACTGTGATGCATCTGGTATTGGTTTGGGTTGTGTTTTGATGCAAGAAGGTCGGGTGATCGCTTATGCCTCACGGCAGCTTAAGCGACATGAGGAGAATTATCCAACCCATGACCTTGAGTTAGCAGCAGTGGTACATGCTTTGAAGATATGACGTCATTATCTGTTGGGCAGTGCCTGCAATGTGTACACCGATCATAAGAGTCTGAAGTATATCTTCACTCAAGAAGAGTTGAACATGAGGCAACGAAGATGGCTTGAGTTAATCAAGGATTATGATATCGAAGTGCATTACCATCCTGGTAAGGCGAATGTAGTCGCCGATGCCCTCAGTCGCAAGTCATACTGCAACTGTCTGACAACGAAGCCCTATGATCTTTTCCTTGTGCCATGATCTTGAAAGGATGGGTATTGAAATGGTACCACAAGGAACTCTGAGTAATGTCAGGATAGAGACCTCTATCAAAGAACAGGTCATTGCTGCACAAAAAGATAACCCTGGAATCAAGCACATCATCGAAAAGGTCCAGACCGGTAAGGCTGATTGTTTCAGGATCGATGATGTAGGAGTTGTTTGGTTCAAGAACCGTCTAGTAGTTCCCAAGGTGCCTGAGTTGAGACAGTTGATCCTTGATGAGGCACACCTGTCTAGGTTTTCCATCCATCCCGACAGCAACAAGATGTACCAGGATCTGAAGGCAGAGATTCTGGTGGACAAAGATGAAGATTGAAATCGCTCGCTATGTCGCTCACTGTGATACTTGTCAGAAAGTCAAGGCCGTGCACATGAAGCCTGGAGGAGAATTGCAGTCCTTTATCTGTACCTGCCTGGAAGTGGGAAGATATCAGCATGGATTTTATTAATGGGCTACCCAAGACCCGGAAAGGTTTGATTCCATTTGGGTAATCGTGGACCGACTCACCAAACAAGCTCACTTTCTGCCAGTCAAGACCATTTACACCGTCCCACATATGCCGCCTTGTACAAGAACAACATAGTGAAGCTTCATGGCATACCCAAGACCATTGTCTCTGACCGTGGTACCCAGTTGTTGCGAAGTTCTGGAAAGCAGTTCCATACCTCACTTGGAACCCAACTCTTATACAGCACAGCGTATCATCCTCAAACTGATGGACAAGACTGAGCGAGTCAACCAAGTGCTGGAAGACATGTTGAGAGCCTGTGCCCTCACCTTCGCAGATACTTGGGATGACTGTTTGCCCTTGGCAGAGTTCTCATATAATAACAGTTATCAAGAAAGCATCAAAATGGCACCCTTTGAAGCACTGTACGGTCGTCATTGTCGTACACCCCTCAGTTGGTCTGAGCCCGGAGAAAGAGAATTCTTTGGAGTTGACCTGGTCAAAGATATGGAAGAGAAAGTCAAGCAGATACAAGAGAACATGAAGATTGCCCAATCCGACAAAAGAGTTATGCTGACAAAGACGTCGACCTCTGAAGTTTCAAGTTGGAGATTATGTATATCTCAAGGTCTCACCAACCAAAGGAGTCACTCGTTTGGAGTCAAGGGAAAGTTAGCACCCCGCTACATTGGTCCGTTTGAGATTTTGGAATGTTGTGGCAAGGTAGCTTACAAGCTAAAGTTGCCCGATCATCTCTCCGCAGTCCACAATGTTTTCCATGTCTCCCAACTCAAGAAGTGCCTCCGAGTACCAGAACATGTCGTGGAAGTTGAAGGTGTCGAGCTAGAGCCTGATCTATCCTACTCAGAATATCCAGTTCGAGTGTTAGATCACAAGATCGAGTTACTCGAAGAACTACCACAAGGTGGTACAAAATCCAGTGGAACCAGCACTCTGAAGAAGAAGCTACTTGGGAATCTGAAGACTTCTTGGCAAAGAACTATCCCGACTTTCTCGAATCCCTGTCTATGTAAAGTTTTGCCTTTATTCCTTCTTTGTCCTTTCTTAAGACCCAGAATCTCGGGGCGAGATTCTTTAAGGGGGGAAGGCTGTAACACCTCTGGTATTTAAGCATGTAATTAACTTGACATATCATCATTAGCATCATTAATCATCTTGATCATGATTTCATGTGTATGTATTTGCTTAGTGTATCATTTTATGTGATGTACTTCTATTGCAAAACCCTTATTAGCCCACTTCTTCCTATAAGGGCAAAATGGTAATTTCACCTCTATGCCTAGTTTATATGTAATTCTTGTTCAAAGTTTAGTGCCCTGATGTTTGTTTGCTTTGACTAAGTTAAAAATCAGATTTGATTTGAATTTTCCTTTTGCAAAACCCTAAAATTCCAAATCCTGATTTATTCCCTTTTTGATAACTTTTTCAAAATTTGAAATTTTGAGTTGGTTCAAAAGGCAAAGTTTGTGAATCTGGTCATGAGGAACAACTTTGGTATTTGCAAATTTTCAAGTTTCAGTACAAAATGTTTGAGGTTATTTCAAATTCATATTCAAACTCCAACTTTTGTCCCCTTTTTCGGTTTTCAAAATTAGTTCAAAAACTAATGAGTTTCAGAAAAAGTGTTTATATAGCAAAGTTGTAGGTTTTGTAAAAGGAACAACTTTCATATTATAAAGATTTTCAAGTTTCAGTATAAATCCAAAGTAATTTTGAATTATTCAAATTTCAAAATGTCCCCTTTTCTGTTTTCAAATTTTTCAAAAACTATTTGGAATTTGAAAATGTTCATATTGACAAAGTTGTAGATCTCATTTTTGACAACTTTGGTGTTTTGAGTTTTTGTTGCTCAGTTCAAGTTTGGGAGTAATTTCAAAAATTTAGAAAAAAACTTGGTCTTGTCTCTCTGCACGATTCTTAAAGCGAAGGGGACCCCGGCCGCCGGCGGCGGAGCGTCGGCCACGCCATCCCGGCTGACCCGCGCCCGTGCCGCGCGCGACCGGAGCGGCCGCTCGACCCCCGGCCCCTACCTAGCGCGCCTTGCCCATCCCTGCCCTCCCTCGTTTTCCCCCTCCGCCGCGGACACCGCGCCGTGGTCGGCCGCCGGCAGGCCGCCGCGCCGCGCGCGACCTCCGCCCATTGCCGAGCCGCGCTACCGTGCTCCCTACTTCCGCAATGGCCGCGCGAGCGCTCCCATCCCTCGCCCGGACCCCCACCAGCACCAGCCCCGCGGCTATAAAAGCCCACCGGAGCCGGAGCTCTCCTCTCAACCCCGCCGCCGTGGCCAGCTCGCTCGGAAGCTCCCGCCGCTCCACCTCCTAGCCCGAAAGCTTCGCCTTGAGTCCGTGAAGCTTCCCCACCTTCCAATTTCACCTCCCACGCCTCCAGTCGCCCGCGTAAGACCGTCGTTCCCATCTCCGGCGGAACCCGACGGGCACGGGTCCGTGAAATACTCCCCCTCGGCCACTGATACCTCCCACTGACCCCGGAGTCAGCTTCCTTGGCTCCGCGCGACTCTAACCCGGCCCGTGCGGCCTCGTGTGTTGTACAGGATCGCCGGACCGCCGGAGAGCCGCCGCGGTCATCTTCTTCCCGAGCCTCACCCACGGGCACGCGCCGAGCCTCACCCTCGAGCACGCGCCGAGCCTCACCCTCGAGCACGCGCCGAGCCTCACCCTCGAACCCTGCCTCCGACACGTGGTAAGCACCCGAGGCCTCCGGTCTCTGTTCCCTCTCCGTCTCGCCCAGCCCAGGCCTCGGGCAGACGCTTGTCTCTCCGTCTCGCCCGAGCCCAGGCCTCGGGCAGACACTCGTGTTTCCGTCTCGCCCGAGCCCAGGCCTCGGGCAGACCCTTGCTTTTCCGTCTCGCCCGAGCCCCAGGCCTCGGACGGACGCTTACTCTCCGCCTCGCCCGAGCCTCTGGGCCAGGTCTCGGACGGAGCAGTCGCTCGCTCCGCTTCGCCCGAGCCTCCCGGTTCGCCCGAGCCTCGCGGGAAGAGCACAGTGCTCCTTTTCGTTTTAGAAGATGTGAATAGTATTGCTTTTCATCTTTTTGTATGATTTTCTGAGTTGCTCTAAAAATAATTCTGAAATTTTTGTGGTAGACTCTTTATGCTCTGTAGTATTTTATAAAAATATGAAACTTGAGTTTTGTGCAAAAATTTGAAATGTAAAATTCCCCTTTTAATTGAAAAATGAAGGCTTTGGTATTTTTGGAGAGTGTTCTATAGCTCCAAAAATCTTGAGATAAAATTTGCAAGCTAGTTATGTCATGATGAGTCTCTGGTAAAATTTTGAAGGCATTGGAGCAAGTTGATTTTTGGGCTTTATTTTAATTAAGGAATAGTGCCTTTTGTTAATTAAATGTCTAGATTTAATTGAGCACCTTAATGACCTCCAAAAATTATGAAATTTGTTTTGCCATATACTTGTACCCTAATGAAACTTGTGTGATTAATTTGGTAATTTTGGGGAGTACCTTCATAAATGACCTTTTTAAATAATTAAGAAAAATAGAAAAAGGTGATTAGGGTTAGCGTTGAATGCCCTGTGATGTGACTTTTGGATTGATTGATGTTCATAGACCCTACCCCTCTGGTCTATGATGTTTGTGATGCCTTGTGATGATTATGCTTAAGTAATATAAAAGTTGCTTAATAAAGTTGGCTAATATTACTAAAAGGGATAAGTAATTTTATGCCCACTTTAACAACCACTTATACTTTGCAAAGCCATACTCTAGTTTCGTTCTATGCGCTTTATTCTTACTAGCATACTCATGTGCATGCATCATTGCATACGTATAGTGACCGAGGAAGAAGGACCTGAAGTCGAGGTAGCCACCGAAGGATCTGTCCCCGAGGCGACCCCGAGCTCCGACACCTACACCGCCAACCCCGAGTCCGTCCTTTTTGCCATTCAAGGCAAGCCCCGGTGCATTTAAACCCTTCCTTGCTTTTATAAAGTTTTTCTTAAATATTTTATTTAAACTATTGCATTAGGTTGTTAGGAGTTGAGTGAAATCCTATCTGATGCATTATCTACCTTGACCAATGATACACCCGATACCTGCTTTCAAAAACTAGTTGCAAAAAGCTTAGCAATGCTATACAATAGATTTGCAATAAAAATGCCAATTTCAAAAGTGTGACCACTTAAGAATATTTATGGGAATTTCTGGTTACTCCCACTATTGGCTAAGTATCTGATCCGTACTTAGTCAATGGGAAGGAGAGGTTGTCCTTGCGTACGGTGCCGTCATGTCGTAGTCCGGGACTCGACAGTTGACACCGACCGGGACGGGTTGAAAAACTGACAGGACTGTTGCGCTTGGGTGAGATATAACCAAGGCACAGTTGCTGACTGGAAAATTAGGGACCATCCGTATGGGGGCCTGCTGGGCAGTACTTGCAACTATTCACATACTACGGAAAGCTCTGGCTCCGAGAAATCCATTATTGGACCGACAACCGCGCACTGGGAGTGGAGAGATGGCGGAAGTAGCATGTACCCACGTGGGTTAGAGTCCCGGATTGGAGTGGTGTACTGTACTTCCGGGTGGCGTAGGACCGGGCCCAATAATGGAGGAATCGTGGAAGACGAGTTGGCATATGCAAGCTTGGGTGCTACATATGCAGTGTGGATAGGGATCCTCAGCTGAGTATTATTTATCCGGATTAACGTTGCTCCTCGGTTATGGAGACTTGTTCCATTGACTCTCAACGGAGAGTGGTTCTCAACTAGGAATGTTTTGAAATATAAAATGAATCATGAATGATGAAGAATTGAGGAATACTGAATCTTTCAAAATAAAATAAGATTTACAAAAATGCTTTTCTGCAAAGTACTTGATCTTGCTTAAGCCTTACCTTGACTACCCTGAGCCTTCATTCCTGAGTCTTCTCCCTTTTTCTTTAGTCGGGTAAGTCTTGTTGAGTACCTTTGTACTCAGGGTTTTATTACCCATGTTGCAGGTATGGCAGATTCCTCAGTATGCCTTGGACCCTGCTGTGTGACTGTTGTTCAGGAGGAGGCCGATGAGGCCGATGAGTGATTATTCACCTTCGGGCTGGGTGATGTATCTTTAAGTTGTTGTCATATGCTACTCTGCCAACTCTATCTATTTGAACTATGGTCTGTAATAACTTCATTTAAATTTTATGTTGAACCCTGGTTTGTAAAACTATTGTTATCTAAGTCTTCCGCTATTTACTCCGATGTTATTTGTCAAAATGTTAAAGAGATTGTAACTGAATTGTGAGATGATCCTACGGACAACGGGCACTGATGTAGCCCAGTAGCGGAACAGGTCTTAATCTCTTGGCTGTACGGATCGACTGTCAGTGGTTGACGGTGGTCAGTGGGCCATGGGATTAGGGCCGTTACGTTACAGAGTGGTATCGGAGCATCTCACTTTAACGTTGCAGTGTTCGTTTTTGCGAAAACTTCAAAATGTTTTTAACAAAACTAAACTTGACTATTTTAAGTCCAAATTGCTTCTCTCATCTCATCTTGTCTTTGGCAACTAGTAGCAAGACAACTTGTATAAGCCCTATGTACCTTACCTTAGTAATTGCATTGCCTTGTTCCGTAGGAACGATTCATGCATCATGTCACATTCACTTAAGTATATAAAAGAGTTCATTGGGATAGTGTGCCTTTACCTGTTCTTGCTAGCCTTTCTCATCTATCTTCTCTTGTTCAGACATGGCTCGTCTCAAGTTGACTGCTCGCAAGTCAACCGGACCGCATGGTGTGCCGCGCCACCAGCTGGCACCACGCGTTGAAGAAGAGACTGCCGAACCTTCTAACGGACGTCGTTTTCCCCGTCGTTCCCGTAAGAACCTGAAGGAGGAAATCAAGGACCTGAAGGCTGAGCTGAAATGGGGAACATGGAGCATGACTTCTACCTTTCCCGCATGGAGTTTTATGAGGCACGAGCTTCCCTGGAACAGGCCAACCGGAACACGGTTCGCGCTATCCAGCAGCGTGATGCAACATGGATCCGAGAGGATGTCACCAGAGCCCAGCTCCATGGACTGCAGCAATACACCGCCCAGATTGAGCAGTACAATGATATGCTTCATGAGGAAGTGCATCAGCTGCATGATCAACTCCACCCCTTGGTACCCCCGGTTATGGAAGAATCTGAGGACGGAGTCGTAGAGGAACCTGAAGTGGAGCATGAGCCAGGCCAGAATGAAGAAGTGGAACCTGCAGAAGATGTCCACGTTGAAGATGAAGATGAGGAGGAAGAGCCTGAGCTTATCATCAAGGATGATGATGATGACGAAGAGTTGATCTTCATCGATGACGACTAGACTCGTTGTGTCTGTGCCATCTGCTCACCTAAAGCCTGAAGTCTAGGTTTGGGGCGTTAGTTGGTCTTCTATCTAGTCGAGTTTGTATCTTGTCTTGTACCCTTCCTTTGTCAGTCTGTGGTTATCTGTTGAACCTCTGTATCAGTTATCTACCCTTGCATCAATGAATCTTATCAGTCAGTTTCGTTCAAAATCAATCTTTGTATGCTGAGTTCCAAAGTTGCTTATACAGATGCCTGTGAACACCCGTGCCGGAGCCGGAGGTGCTGATGACCGCATCCCAAACCCTCCGCCTGTACCAGCTACCCTGGCAGATGCCATTGCAGCCCTGGCCGCCGCTGCTAACCTAATGGCTCAAAACCAAGGACAGCAGAATGTTGGACACCGTGGTCGCCACAACCAAGAGACCACCTATGTGGACTTCACTGAAACACGACCACCGGTCTTCACAAAGGCCGATGAACCTCTTGAGGCTGACGACTGGTTACGCACCATGGAACAGAAGTTCAGTCTCCTGCACTGCACAGAGATCCAGAAGCCTCGGTTCGCTTCACAGCAGCTCCGTGGACCTGCAAGTGCCTGGTACGCCAACCTGTTGGCTGCCCAGCCAGAAGGTCACCAGCTGACCTGGGAAGAGTTCCGCACCGCTTTCAGAGCACATCACATCCCTTCAGGATTGATGAGAATGAAGTTGGATCAGTTCTTGGCCCTGCAACAGAAAGATTCCACCGTTATGCAGTACGTGGGACAGTTCAACCACCTGAGCCAGTATGCCTCCGACTATGTCAACACGGAGGAAAAGAAGAGAGATTGTTTTCTCAGGGGTCTGCACCCTAAGGTTCGTAGAGGTCTGTCCAACAACCTGAACGGATCCTACCATGATGTCGTTGACCGTGCTGTTGCTTTCGAGGAGAGCAACCGCCAGTATCAGGAAGAGAAGAAGAAGAAGAAGGCTGGGTCTAGCAGTTTCTCCAGCAACCATAAGCGCCCAAGAGTCATCTACCACCCCAGTCACCATCAAAACCGTACCCCATACCCCCATCAGCAAGTGGTCGTTCGTACCGCAGCCACCACCCATAGTGCCAACCAGCAAAGTGCCACTCAGCCGAACGCCCCAGGTGTTCGTGTCACCACCCAACAAACAGCTTACCTTAAAACCTTCCATGGCTACAACTGTGGCCAAGTTGGTCACTGGGCTCGCGAGTGCCCAAAACAAGAAGAATACCAGTATGCACAGAAAGGCCCTGGAGGATCACAGCAGCAGCAGCACCGTGCACCGCAGCAGCACGTTCCAGAAGGGCAAGCTTGTCAGGAAGCACGAGCAAGTCACTTCACCACCGCCAGTAACATCCCAGAAGGAGAGCCCGTCATGTCGGTAGGTTCTCTGTTGCCATCATCCTGCAGTCGTCTTGTTTTGATTCTGGTGCATCGCATTCCTTCATCAGTCGCACTTTGTCATCAAGCATGAGTTGCCCATGGGGGAGTTAAAAGAAAGTTTCTGCATACTTTCGCCTGGAGGGCGGATAAATACTAAGGAAGTGGTCCGCAGTATACCAGTAATGTTGGGGAAACATGTCTTTCCTACCACCATGATAGTACTGCGCGATCAAGAGATAGATTCATCTTAGGCATGAATTGGATGTGTCAGTATAAAGCCATGATAGACATCTTGAATAGAGTTGTGAGAGTGGATATTCCTAACAGTACCGCCAAACTCCTTCTCCAACTTCCTATGCCTTCAAAAAACCAGCACTACAAAGCTAAATGCTACCTATGATCAAGGGATCCGGGATATCCCCGTGGTCTGCGAGTTCCTGATGTCTTTCCTGAGGACTTACCTGGTCTACCTCCCGACCGTGATGTTGAGTTTGCTATAGAGCTAAAGCCCAGGACTGCTCCTATATCCCGTAGAGTTATCGAATGCCTCCCAGAGAGTTGGCAGAGCTGAAGATCCAATTGCAAGAGCTTTTGGACAAGGGTCTCATTCGCCCAAGTTCATCTCCTGGGGCTGTCCTGCTATCTTTGTGAAGAAGAAGGACAAAGCCTTCGTCTGTGCGTTGACTATCGCCCGCTCAACGAGGTCACCATCAAAAATAAATATCCCTTGCCTCGCATTGACCTTCTTTTTGACCAGTTGTCTGGAGCCAGAGTGTTTTCCAAGATCGACCTCAGATCTGGCTACCACCAAATAAAAATTCGTCCCGAAGATATTCCCAAAACAGCTTTCACCACCAGATATGGCCTATATGAGTACTTGGTTTTTTTGTCTTTTGGCTGACCAATGCCCCCCTCATTTCATGTATCTCATGAACTCTGTGTTCATGCCAGAGCTCGATAAATTTGTAGTCGTGTTCATTGACGACATCCTTGTTTATTCAAGAACTCCTGAAGATCATGCCAAGCATCTTCGTGCCGTTCTCTCTCGTCTCAGAGTCACCAGCTGTATGCCAAGTTCAGTAAATGTGAATTTGGCTAGATCGAATTCAATTCCTTGGTCATGTCCTGTCCGCTGAAGGTGTGTCAGTTGACCCTGGAAAAGTGGCAGATATCTTGGATTGGAAGCCACCTACCACTGTCCGAAGAAGTTCGCAGTTTCATGGGAATGGCTGGATACTACCGTCGTTTCATCCCAGATTTCTCCAGAGTTGCCAAGCCTATCACAGAGTTGTTGAAGAATTCCGTGGATTTTGTTTGGTCACCAGCCTGCGAGCAAGCTTTTCAAGCCTTGAAGAAAAACTGTTAACTACATCACCAGTCCTAGCTCAACCAGATATCGAGAAACCCTTTGATGTATACTGTGATGCATCTGGTATTGGTTTGGGTTGTGTTTTGATGCAAGAAGGTCGGGGGTGATCGCTTATGCCTCACGGCAGCTTAAGCGACATGAGGAGATTATCCAACCCATGACTTGAGTTAGCAAGCAGTGTACATGCTTTGAAGATATGACGTCATTATCTGTTGGGCAGTGCCTGCAATGTGTACACCGATCATAAGAGTCTGAAGTATATCTTCACTCAAGAAGAGGTTGAACATGAGGCAACGAAGATAAGATGGCTGAGTTAATCAAGGATTATGATATCGAAGTGCATTACCATCCTGGTAAGGCGAATGTAGTCGCCGATGCCCTCAGTCGCAAGTCATACTGCAACTGTCTGACAACGAAGCCCTATGATCTTTCCTTGTGCCATGATCTTGAAAGGATGGGTATTGAAATGGTACCACAAGGAACTCTGAGTAATGTCAGGATAGAGACCTCTATCAAAGAACGGTCAGTGCTGCACAAAAAGGTAACCCTGGAATCAAGCACATCATCGAAAAGGTCCAGACCGGTAAGGCTGATTGTTTCAGGATCGATGATGTAGGAGTTGTTTGGTTCAAGAACCGTCTAGTAGTTCCCAAGGTGCCTGAGTGAGACAGTTGATCCTTGATGAGGCACACCTGTCTAGGTTTTCCATCCATCCCGACAGCAACAAGATGTACCAGGATCTGAGGCAGAGATTCTGGTGGACAAGATGAAGATTGAAATCGCTCGCTATGTCGCTCACTGGTGATACTTGTCAGAAAGTCAAGGCCGTGCACATGAAGCCTGGAGGAGAATTGCAGTCTTTATCTGTACCTGCCTGGAAGTGGGAAGATATCAGCATGGATTTTATTAATGGGCTACCCAAGACCCGGAAAGGTTTTAATTCCATTTGGGTAATCGTGGACCGACTCACCAAACAAGCTCACTTTCTGCCAGTCAAGACCATTTACACCGTCCCCACATATGCCGCCTTGTACAAGAACAACATAGTGAAGCTTCATGGCATACCCAAGACCATTGTCTCTGACCGTGGTACCCAGTTGTGCGAAGTTCTGGAAAGCGTTCCATACCTCACTTGGAACCCAACTCTTATACAGCACAGCGTATCATCCTCAAACTGATGGACAAACTGAGCGAGTCAACCAAGTGTTAGAGGATATGTTGATGAGAGCATGTGTGCTCACCTTCGCAGATACTTGGGATGACTGTTTGCCCTTGGCAGAGTTCTCATATAATAAACAGTTATCAAGAAAGTATCAAAATGGCACCCTTTGAAGCACTGTACGGTCGTCGTTGTTGTCGTACACCCCTCAGTTGGTCTGAGCACGGAGAAAGAGAATTCTTTGGAGTTGACATGGTCAAAGATATGGAAGAGAAAGTCAAGCAGATACAAGAGAACATGAAGATTGCCCAATCTCGACAAAAGAGTTATGCTGACAAGAGACCGTCGACCTCTGAAGTTTCAAGTTGGAGATTATGTATATCTCAAGGTCTCACCAACCAAAGGAGTCACTCGTTTGGAGTCAAGGGAAGTTAGCACCCCGCTACATTGGTCCGTTTGAGATTTTGGAATGTTGTGGCAAGGTAGTTACAAGCTAAGTTGCCCGATCATCTCTCGCAGTCCACAATGTTTTCCATGTCTCCCAACTCAAGAAGTGTCTCCGAGTACCGGAACATGTCGTGGAAGTCGAAGGTGTCGAGCTAGAGCCTGATCTATCCTACTCAGAATATCCAGTTCGAGTGTTAGATCACAAAGATCGAGTTACTCGAAGAACTACCACAAGGTGGTACAAAATCCAGTGGAACCAGCACTCTGAAGAAGAAGCTACGTGGGAATCTGAAGATTTCTTGGCAAGGAACTATCCCGACTTTCTCGAATCCCTGTCTATGTAAAGTTTTACCTTTATCCCTCTTGTCCTTTCTTAAGACGCAGAATCTCGGGGCGAGATTTCTTTTAAGGGGGAAGGCTGTAACACCTCTGGTGTTTAAGCATGTAATTAACTTGACATATCTTCTTTAGCATCATTAATCATCTTGATCATGATTTCATGTGTATGCATTTGCTTAGTGTATCATTTTATGTGATGTACCTCTATTGCAAAAACCCTTATTAGCCCACTTCTTCCTATAGGGGCAAAATGGTAATTTCACCTCTGTGCCTAGTTCTATGTAATCTTGTTCAAATTTAGTGCCCTGATGTTTGTTTGCTTTGATCTAAGTTCAAAAATCAGATTTGATTTGAATTTCCTTTTGCAAAACCCTAAAATCCCAAATCCTGGATTTATTCTCTTTTTGATAACTTTTTCAGAATTCGAAATTTGAGTTGGTTCAAAAAGCAAAGTTGTGAATCTGGTCAAGAGGAAACAACTTTGGTATTTGCAAATTTTCAAGTTTCATACAAAATGTTGAGTTATTTCGAATTCATTCAAACTCAAACTTTTGTCCCCTTTTGGGTTTTCAAAATTAGTTCGAAAACTAATGAGTTTCAGAAAAAGTTTATAATAGCAAAGTTGTAGGTTTTGGTAAAAGGAACAACTTTCATATTTACAGATTTTCAAGTTCCAATATAAAATCAAAAGTAATTTTGAACTTATTCAATTTCCCAAAAATGTCTTCTTTTCTGTTTCAAATTTAATTCAAAAACTGTTGGAATGAAAAGGTTCTTATTGACAAAGTTGTAGATCTCAAATTTTGCACAACTTTGTTTGTGTTTTGAGTTTTGTTGCTCAGTTCAAGTTTTGGGAGTAATTTCAAAAATTAGAAAAAAAACTTGGTCTTGTCTCTCTGCACGATTCTTAAGCGAAGGGGACCCGGCCGCAGGCGGCGGAGCCGGCCGCGTCGGCGGAGCCAGGGCCCGTTCCCGGACCTGAAGGACTGCCCGCGCGCGCCCGCTCTAGCGACTCCTTGCGGCCGATCGACCCCGGCCCCTACCTAGCGCCGCCTTGCCCATCCTGCCCTCCTCGTTTCCCCCTCAGACGAGGACACCGCGCCGTGGTCGGCGCCGGAAGGCCGCCGCGCCGCGCGCGACCTCCCGCCCCATGCCGAGCCGCGTACCGTGCTCCCTACTTCCGCAATGGAGCGCGAGCGCTCCCATCCCTCGCCCGGACCCCCACCAGCACCAGCCCCGCGGCTATAAAAGCCCACCGGAGCCGGAGCTCTCCTCTCAACCCCGCCGCCGTGGCCAGCTCGCTGGAAGCTCCCGCCGCTCCACCTCCTAGCCCGAAAGCTTCGCCTTGAGTCCGTGAAGCTTCCCCACCTTCCAATTTCACCTCCCACGCCTCCAGTCGCCCGGCGTAAGACCGTCGTTCCCATCTCCGGCGGAACCCGACGGGCACGGGTCCGTGAAATACTCCCCCTCCGGCCACTGATACCTCCCACTGACCCCGGAGTCAGCTTCCTTGGCTCCGCGCGACTCTTAACCGGCCCGTGCGGCCTCGTGTGTTGTACAGGATCGCCGGACCGCCGGAGAGCCGCCGCGGTCATCTTCTTCCGAGCCTCACCCACGGGCACGCGCCGAGCCTCACCCTCGAGCACGCGCCGAGCCTCACCCTCGAGCACGCGCCGAGCCTCACCCTCGAACCCTGCCTCCGACACGTGGTAAGCACCGAGGCCTCCGGTCTCTGTTCCCTCTCCGTCTCGCCCGAGCCCAGGCCTCGGGCAGACGCTTGTCTCTCCGTCTCGCCCGAGCCCAGGCCTCGGGCAGACACTCGTGTTTCCGTCTCGCCCGAGCCCAGGCCTCGGGCAGACCCTTGCTTTTCCGTCTCGCCCGAGCCCCAGGCCTCGGACGGACGCTTACTCTCCGCCTCGCCCGAGCCTCTGGGCCAGGTCTCGGACGGAGCAGTCGCTCCGCTTCGCCCGAGCCTCCCGGTTCGCCCGAGCCTCGCGGGAAAGAGCACAGTGCTCCTTTTCGTTTTAGAAGATGTGAATAGTATGCTTTTTTCATCTTTTTGTATGATTTTCTGAGTTGCTCTAAAAAAATTCTGAAATTTTGATGGTAGACTCTTTACACCTTGAAGTATTTTATAAAAATATAAAACTTGACCTTTCTGCAAAAATTTGAAAATGAAAAATCTCCCATTTAATTAATAAATGGATAGTTTTGGATTTTTAGAAAATGATTTATAACTCCAAAATTTATGAGATAAATTTTTGTGAGCTTCTTATGCCTTTCCTAGTCTCTGGTGAAATTTTGAAGTCATTTGGAACAGTTGATTTTTGGGCATTTATTTTAAATAGTTGAATAGTGCCTTTTGTTAATTAAATGTCTAGAATTAATTGAGCACCTTAATGACCTCCAAAAATTATGAATTTGTTTTGCCATCTATCTACACCATAATGAACTTATGTGATTAATTTGGTAATTTTTGGAGCAACTTCATAAAATGACCTTTTAAATAAATTAAGAAAATAGAAAAGATGGATTAGGGTTGGTAATAAGTGTTTGATGATATGATCTTTGGATTGATTGATGTTCATAGACCCTACCCCTCTGGTCTATGATGTTTGTGATGCCTTATGATGATTATGCTTAAGTAATATAAAAGTTGCTAATAAAGTTGGCTAATATTACTAAAAAGGGATAAGTAATTTTATGCCCACTTTAACAACCACTTATACTTTGCAAAGCCATACTAGTTTCGTTCTATGCGCTTTATTCTTACTAGCATACTCATGTGCATGCATCATTGCATACGTATAGTGACCGAGGAAGAAGGACCTGAAGTCGAGGTAGCCACCGAAGGATCTGTCCCCGAGGCGACCCCGAGCTCCGACACCTACACCGCCAACCCCGAGTCCGTCTTTTTGCCATTCAAGGCAAGCCCCGGTGCATTTAAACCCTTCCTTGCTTTTATAAAGTTTTTCTTAAATATTTTATTTAAACTATTGCATTAGGTTGTTAGGAGTTGAGTGAAATCCTATCTGATGCATTATCTACCTTGACCAATGATACACCCGATACCTGCTTTCAAAAACTAGTTGCAAAAAGCTTAGCAATGCTATACAATAGATTTGCAATAAAAATGCCAATTTCAAAAGTGTGACCACTTAAGAATATTTATGGGAATTTCTGGTTACTCCCACTATTGGCTAAGTATCTGATCCGTACTTAGTCAATGGGAAGGAGAGGTTGTCCTTGCGTACGGTGCCGTCATGTCGTAGTCCGGGACTCGACAGTTGACACCGACCGGGACGGGTTGAAAAACTGACAGGACTGTTGCGCTTGGGTGAGATATAACCAAGGCACAGTTGCTGACTGGAAAATTAGGGACCATCCGTATGGGGGCCTGCTGGGCAGGACTTGCAACTATTCACATACTACGGAAAGCTCTGGCTCCGAGAAATCCATTATTGGACCGACAACCGCGCACTGGGAGTGGAGAGATGGCGGAAGTAGCATGTACCCACGTGGGTTAGAGTCCCGGATTGGAGTGATGTACTGTACTTCGGGTGGCGTAGGACCGGGCCCAATAATGAAGGAATCGTGGAAGACGAGTTGGCATATGCAAGCTTGGGTGCTACATATGCAGTGTGGATAGGGATCCTCAGCTGAGTATTATTTATCCGGATTAACGTTGCTCCTCGTTATGGAGACTTGTTCCATTGACTCTCAACGGAGAGTGGTTCTCAACTAGGAATGTTTTGAAATATAAAATGAATCATGAATGATGAAGAATTGAGGAATACTGAATCTTTCAAAATAAAATAAGATTTACAAAAATGCTTTTCTGCAAAAGTACTTGATCTGTGCTTAAGCCTTACCTTGACTACCCTGAGCCTTCATTCCTGAGTCTTCTCCCTTTTTCTTTAGTCGGGTAAGTCTGTTGAGTACCTTTGTACTCAGGGTTTTATTACCCATGTTGCAGGTATGGCAGATTCCTCAGTATGCCTTGGACCCTGCTGTGTGACTGTTGTTCAGGAGGAGGCCGATGAGGCGATGAGTGATTATTCACCCTCGGGCTGGGTGATGTATCTTTAAGTTGTTGTCATATGCTACTCTGCCAACTCTATTCTTTTGAACTATGGTCTGTAATAACTTCATTTAAATTTTATGTTGAACCCTGGTTTGTAAAACTATTGTTATCTAAGTCTTCCGCTATTTACTCTGATGTTATTTGTCAAAATGTTAAAGAGATTGTAACTGAATTGTGAGATGATCCTGCGGACAACGGGCACTGATGTAGCCCAGTAGCGGAACAGGTCTTAATCTCTTGGCTGTACGGATCGACTGTCAGTGGTTGACGGTGGTCAGTGGGCCATGGGATTAGGGCCGTTACGTTACAGCTTGACTCTCATGCAAGCACTAAACTGGGCACGGAAGAAGCATAGGTAATAGTGGGTCCCAATAGAGATGTATGTGAGGAGGAATAGGAAAGAGAAATGGTTTGTAGCCAAGCAAAATACTAACTATTGTATAGCTTGGCTCTTATAGCCAAACACTTGGCTCTATTATTGACCATGCTCTTAGGCCAGTGTCATGCTCCCCATCCTCATGGCGGCGGCGGCAGCAGAGAAGGAGGAGGCCACATCGAGCAGCAACCACATTGACGTTTTTTTGACAAGAACCTCATGTATTATATTAAGCATTGGAGTACAAGAGTTTGGGTAAGAACAACCCAGTTACATCAGAGGCACCACTAAGTGCCAAGATAGGAAAATCTACTTTAAGAGCTTATATCCCAATAGCAGAATCCGAACAAGGTATTTTAAATATGAATTCTGCACGCGATCTACCCAAAAGAGGCGATGAATCCATATCGTGCCCCAAAAGGAACACAGCGATCGCACCGGTTATTGGTAGCACGGACCATCGATGGCCTCGCAAGCACAGAAGCTGCAGAGGTTGAAGACTGAGCCGTAGATACAGAGAAGTGACACCGGACTCAGAAGAAATCTTCTGGCTGAAAATCGATACAGATGGATCTTCGAGGCATAAATTATTGATTCTACTATTGCAGGGGAAAGAAGACTCGAAAAAGTAGCAGAAACCGAAGCATGGGTGTTGTTCTTTCCTGCATAGCTTTTCATCTCTTGGGACTCCAAGTGATCCAGGCTGTACCCAAACCCGTTGTCGAGGCCTGTACCCGTTAACCCGCAGGCGATGCACATACCTGATATTGGAACAGTGCATCCTGGACCCGATAGCCCGAAATGCCAGAGCAGGAGGGCCCGGGTTTTGGGACCGTCGCTGAAGGGGGCCGCAGGTGATACGGAAGCGGGTCGGCCACCCGCTAACCCATTTGGAAAGCTTCTGAGCGGCGCAACCAGGGACAGTGGCCTGAAATCGGATCGACGGAGGGAGGGGACGCCGTACCCGTCCGGCTGGGGCTCGGTGACGCGGAGGCCGACGAGAGGCCCGCGACGGCTGACGAGGACCGGCGTCGCAGCACACGGCGGCGGCTGCAGTCGGTTTGAGATGGTAATCTTGGAGGCGCAAACTCCCAGCGTAGATTCCGGAGAGGTGGGCGTCGATGCACGGGACGAGGCGGCCATCGAGGAGGCGCAGGATCCCGGCGCATAGTCCAGAGAGCGCGGCCTCGACGCGTGTGCGATAGGCTCTGGTGGCGGCAGCGTGTCCGGCGGCGCCCCGCGTCTCCGCCTTGATTTCGCTACTCGCTGCAGAAGGGCGTGTCCCCTCTGTACATGATGATGTCGCAGTCGCGCCCAGCGGCTTGGCGCAGAGCGTGCAGGCGTCCAGCATGGGCCGCAGGCTGCTGGGCAGCCCGCAGACCGGCTCGGCGTCGAAGAAGAAGGCGGAGGCGGCCATGGCGAGAGTGGTGGAGCTGCTATGCAAGATCTTATTGAAAAAAAGAAAACTGAAACCAACAAGGAAGGGGATGAGATGGAGAAGGGAGAGGAGGTGGAGATGGGGAAGGGGGCCGGCTCTCCTGCCCATCACTGGCGAGGCGCCGGGGAGGAGGGCAGGGGCCGGCGGGGGGGGGGGGGGGGGACGACGGTGAGGGAAGAGTTGGGGAAGGATGATGACGACACTCGGCCCCTCTATCATGCGTTTCAATTAATCCTAAACTCGGAACGCTGAGGCTGAACTTTCAGCCTACCACATTGACGTTGACATGCATGAAGTTGGAGATGGACACGAAAGAAAGAAAGAAAGGAAGAGATGGAAAAGTTCGCGATCCATCCTCTCAGACTATCCGTACTCATTTATTCTCTATATCATCCTCTATACGTTCTGGTCATCAAGATTCTCTCCTCTATATCTATTTCTTCCGCATCCATTCATCATCTATATCATCTTCTATCTACTGTGGGCCCATTTGTCACTTTATCTAAATATATCCATGAGAGATCTAGTTTTGAAGAATTAATTGCAACGAATTTAATAGTGCAATCGGAATTTAATTCGAATTTTCGGTTTGTGAGATATAACATTTTTTTTTTGTTGTAGAATAAGATGAGGCCACCACTGCAAAGCTCGCCAGTCCTCTCCGCGTTGCGCGCGTGCATGCGGCCGGCTCCAGGCCCTGCCCGCTAAATGCCCGCCTTTCCTTTGGCTTTAGCGCCTGCGCATGCCTAGCGGATATTATACCGGGTGCTGCTACAGTGTTTTTTTCACGGTAAACAGCTGTAGCCGAAGTCATAGAGGACTCCGTTTGGTCTGAGGCTCTCCTCAGCTGCGTCCCCGCAATTATCCGGGGTGTGCGCTGCCGCAGCGACGTGCTGATCGGCGTCTGAATTCTGATGGGCCAGATCAGAATCAGATGGTCCAACTAGTGCGCCCAGGAGCCCGGCGCGGTCCAGCCCCCCGTGGCCCGTGGCCCGTGCTGTTGACCAGACCCGAACAGCAGCAGCGGCATGTCTGCTGATCGGGTGCGGAACGGGTGTGCTTGTGGCGCGCGGATTTTAATGCCCGCCTCAGACCACGTGGCCGCCGAGGCGCCACGGTTTCTGTTCCGGGAGAGGAGAGGAGAGGAGAACGGTGAGTGAAGGTGGAAGTACACAATGTGTAGCTTGCATTAAGAGCCGTCGCAGGGATATGGAACTGAAGCTAGTTTTAAGCTAATCTCTGTAACAGTATTAGCTTTTACCAATGACTTATAACGTGATTTGGTTCACATAACACTCTACATGTTATTAGAATGTGTGTATAAGTTTAGCTTTTGATCAAGAGTTAGTTTTTCTCTCTCTTCTATTAAAATATGAAAACAATGCTTAGAACAGTCCCAATGAGACATTAATGGTGGTTTCTATCCTTATTAAATGATATGCCACATAAGTAAATTATTGACTTGACATGATAATTAATGAGGAAAGAAAAGCAAAATTTATAGAAACTGTTTCCTCAGGAAGAAACCACGTCGACTATTGTCTCAATGCACGAAGAAATGACGAAAACGTCGTTGGGAAGAAACTGGTGGTTTCTTCGTCACACCTGCAGTGCCCGCCCGTGGGTTCGCCGCCACACCCGCTCGTTGGAGTCGTCGTTGCGCGCTCGCTCGTGGAGGTCGCCGCTGCGCCCTCTCTGCCGAAGCCGCAACAAGCTCGCCCGACGGAGTTGCCGTGCACACCCATGGGGGCCGCCTCGCCCGGCGTGGCCGCATCATCCGCCCGCGAGGTTGCCTGTCGGCGCTGTGCGCCGACCAGCAGAGGTGCAGCGCTCGCCGAAGGCGCCGTGCGCTCGCCCGTCGAGAGAAGAGGAGGGGGAGAGAGCATCGGATGTGAAAAAGATAAGGTAAAAAGAAAGACCAATATTTATTACATGATGAAACCTCCGTTGTACAAAATGGTTTCTACAGATGATTTCTTGCTGACATGGTCATCATGAATGCTGTGCGTAGTTTCTATCATTGGGACTGCCCTAAGTAATGCTAAATTCAATCATGACATAATTATAACGCCAATAATTGGATAGTTTAGATCCGAGTCAAAGTCAAGGATCGATTATGGTTTGGATAAAACGGCTGACTTTGGTGGCAGGTCAGAGACTCTGAGTAATTTGGATTGTTTCTACACGCTCCATCTGCATTTGGTGCCAATGGTGGGCGGTTGTTGTGGGGTCCTTGAGATGCTGACACAACGTTTGTATGTATGGTCCCGTTGCTGATAGCTAAAGAACCGTTGACAATTCGTAAAAAAAACACACATAATAGCAGCGCTATTTCAATTTACCAGTTAATATTATCTAGTTATATTTGCTCCTAATTTGTTTTTTCTTGGAAAATTGAACGCCCGAGTTTCACAAATCATGTCATAATGATATATTATGTAATGTTCTCTAAATTTTTGAAACCTTAAAAATATATATAACCACAAATATATATATATATATATTTGTGTTCATCACATTGCATAGATGATCGTTATCTTTTTATGCATCAATTTACTTATACTTTCAATGTTTTTTTAAAGATGCTACATATGTCATAGTTGCGCCTGCGCTATAGCTTTTATACATACTGAGAAAAAGATAACGCTATTACTGAAAAGGTTGGTACTGTAGAAACCAATTGTCGGTGTGGCATATATATACCACTGGCGAGTAAAGTTTTGCGTTGTGAACAAAATCAGGTTACCAATCAAGCCCTATGCCCAGTGTAAGAAAGGAGTGTATAGTTGTGCCATGAGCCCTGCCCCAAGTGTGTGTTACTAAACAATAAGGCAAGACTTAACAGTGCAGCCGCGGTTAATGTTGTATGAGAAAATATTGTACTCCCTTCGTATCGTAAATAGAAGACGTTTTAGAAAAGGTTTCGGTCAAACATTGGGAATATAAATCATGAATACTTTTAAATTATTAAGTTTAACAATATAAAAATTATATAAATAAATTTATCTTGAAAAGTATTTCATAAAAGTATATATATACCACTTTACAACAAATATTTTTTAAAAAATAAATGATCAAAGTTATGCTTTGGAGACCGTGTCGCTGTCCTAAACGTCTTCTATTTGTGATACGGAGTACCATACTTCCTCCGTCCATAAGTCTCAAACGTTTTAGACTTCGGTGCAGTGACCAAGGAGCAGCCAAGCAACAACAAACATTTGCATTTAATCATCGCGGGAAGCGTATACGAGCTGTCTCAGGAAAGGAGCAGCTAAGAGCAACAAGGGATAAGTGCAGCCAATGAGCAGCCAAGCAGCAACAAACATTTGCATTTAATCATCGCGGGAAGCGTATAGGAGGTCCCAGGAAAGGAGAACTAATGAGCAACAAGGGATAAAAGTGCAGCCAAGGAGTAGCCGGGGAGCAGCAAATGTGCAACGAGCACGAGGAATTGCATGCGCTTGGGATGTGGTCAGGATCTAATATGATGAAGATTCTTGGAAAAAAAATATTTTGCTCAGACGATGAAGTTTATAGACGGAGGGAGTAACTTATAAGCAGGACTGATAAGTCATGATAAGTTTAAGCGAACAGTGCTATAACATCTTGAAGTTTGATAGGAATTCTGTTTTTTAGATGAGAAGCTCACGAATACCCTATGACATGCAATGCATATAAACATCACATAGCAAATCATATTTGGCTATCAACGAAATAAATAAGATCTAATTAAACTACAAATTACATATGGCAATCGATGAACTAAGATCTAGTTAAACTACAAAAATATCACAACTTTGATACCATTGGATAAACATATTGTTGATAACACACCTGCGTAACCTCCGCACACGTGCGGGGGTACGGCGAGGGTGGCCAACTCTCGAACCAAAGAGCGGAGGTGAAAGTAATTGTACAACACTGTTTCCTTTTACTTTTCCCCCCAAAATCATCCCCATTACACTGTTCACCCCTTGATATTTATAGGGGATACCAAGAGGCACTGACCAATTTACAAAAGGGTACAAGAAAGATTCCCTAGAGCTGTGCAGTGGAAGGGCATAACCGCACAAACACAGACAACGTAAAACCCTAACTCGCCTTCCTTCCGTCCGCCGCCACCCGGCTCGCGCACCCCTTCGCGGGGACGCGGGAGTTGACCTCATGCTTGCGGAACCAATGCTGCCGTCGCGAGGCTTGCATCCGCTCGTCGCCCGTTGAGCCCCATATCTCCTGCCTGCGAAAAAAAGAAAATAACCTGAGGGTCGAGCTAACGTCCGAAGGTTAGGGAATGACCCGAGGGCCGAACAACAGCGAAGGTTAACGCGAGGTTGTCGATAGCGCGAGGGTTATCCTTCGAGTCAGCCTGTGCGAAGTCACTGCCGAGGGACCCGTCCCCCCAACAGTAGCCCCTCGATGACTTGGATCAAAAAACCGGTCTTTGGGCCAAGCAGCGTTTTTGGTGGGAACATAACGTGTCCCTTGGCAGCGACGCCCGCGGCTGCTGTGGGCGGGCGCCGTATTTTTTTTCCTTGCAGTGTCGTAGTCCATCTCGTTTTTTGCGCCGTGTTTTCGGGGGGTGTGCCTAGTTTGTCGGGATTGGCCGCTCACAAGTTGGCCTATAAATAGTTGGGGTTGGTGAGTTGCTTGGATTTGAGCCATCCTCTTGTTGTAGCCATCCTGCTGTTGTGCTTTGTTTGCTGCGAAGGTTGCTTAGTTGTCATTCTTGCGAAGGTTTTGTGATAGAGAGATGGCTAGGTCTAAGCAGACTGCTCGCGTTGCGTCTTCGACTGCGATGGGTGATGGAGTGACTTTCGAGTTTGGTCTCAGTAGGGTTTGTAACTCGGATTTATCGTCTTATGTTAGGCGAGGTTGGATTGAGGAAGGGAAAGCGAGGGCCAGCGCTGGTGAGGTTGTTCCGAAGCCGGGCCCTGACGAGGTGGTTTTGTTTGAGGAGTTTTTTGCAGCCGGTCTTCGTTTTCCGGTTACTTCTTTCGTAACTTCGGTTTTGCGAAGGTTCAACTTAAGATTCCACCAGCTTACACCCTCGTGCTTCACCAAACTTTCTTTCTTTGTTTGGGCTTGCCGATCTCAGGGGGTTGTCCCACATGTTGAGGCTTTCGTACGTACTCATCGTGTTCATATGCAGCCCTACAAAATTGTTGATAGCGAAGGTAACAACAGTCTCGGTCAGTTTGCGGTATATACCTTCTGCCATCGCACAGGCTTGGAGCTTCCAATACAAGCTCAGAAGAATAAATGGACGAGTGGGTGGCAGGAGTACTGGTTCTACTACAAACTTGGCGATGTTGCTGAACTCTGCGGTGAGCTTCCGCTTCTTGGGGATGTGTCTGCCGAAGCTATGATGAGTGTTGAGGCGCATGCTGCAGTTGACTGCCTGAGAGTTGTTGCTCGTTCTCAGAGTGCCCGAGACTTGGTCGAGGAGTATTGCTGTGCCAAAGTGTACCCCCTTAGCCAGAAACAGGCCTGGTTCGAGGTTGAAGATGACCCTAAGTATGAGAGGAGAGGTTTGAAGAAACCTAAGTTAGATTTGAAAAAGGTTTGGGAGCCTACCCTTAGGAAATTTCCCAAACGTGATGATGGTGTCGAAGCTATTTTTAAGCGAGTCCAGCAGAAAACGGAGGATCTTGTTGGCAAGCTTTCGACACTGGAAGTCAAAGCGATTCATAGCTCGGTGGGGAGAGGAGGTCGAGTTAATAGATTATTTGACATGTTCGGCATTCCCTACTCCGATTGGCCTGCACCTTCGAGTGAGGATGCACCGAAGAAAAGGAAACGCACCTCTGCGGAGAACAAGGAGGTTGCCGCAGTGCCGAAGAGGGGTCGTGGTCGAGGCCGCGGGGGTGCTGGAGGTGGCCGAGTGAAAACTTTGGCGAGGAAAATCGCAGTTGTGACGTCTGTCGCTGGCGCAACATCTTCCTCGGCTACATTTCAAGCTGCTGGAGTTGGAGGCAGTGGTGGCACTGGGTCAGGTGTAGGTGGGCGCGTGCCTCGTGTCGGAGGTATTGGCGCGCTCATCCAAATTTCGGATGACGAGGGTGTCTCTGACGATGATGAAAAGGACGATGAGAAAGAGGCTGAGAAAGAGGCCGGCTCTGAGGATGATTCAAGTGATGAGGTTAACGACACCTCTGGTGACGTAGGCGACTCAGAGGATGAGATATCCATTGGTGATGACCGGGGGAAGATGGTTGTTTCATCCATTGTTGATGCTGCGGCTGCGGGTAGCGTTGATGAGATACTCCAGGACCTCGAACCTGAGAGTCCCGAGCGAGGGTTTGTGCCCGAGTTCGCTGGGTCGCATTTCTGGGTTGGCGGTTTTGAGGCGGCCGGTGACCTTGATTCCGAACGAAACCCTGGGAAAAGGCCATATGGTGAAGCTAGCCGGTCCAGTCTTCCTTACTTTGCCAAGAAGATTGGGGTTTCGCATCCGACGACAGAGCTTTTTACGAGCCCGGACCTTCAAGAATGCCACTTGCAATGTGCTCCGGAGGAAAGGCGTTTTCTTGGACGAGTGTTTGGTCGGATTTATGTGCCAGAGGCCGAGCTTCGACTGTCCAACCAACCTTTGGGCGACCTTCATGATGATATTGATGTCAAGTTGGCTGAGCTGATGCTCCTTAGTCGCTCAGCGCGCCGGAGGGCAGGTTACAATAACAATTATCTGAGTGGTCGGTTGGCCGAGGTTGAGAAGGAGAATAAAGAGCTCCGTCGAGGTTTGGAAAACAAAGAGATAGATCTTAAAAGTTATATGGAGAAAGTTAAGAAAACCCGAGAGAAAGAGCAGGAGGTGTGAACCGTAACGTTGAGTTGGTTTCAGCTTGCCGGGAAAAAGACAAGGATTTGACATCCGCGAAGAGTCGCATAGTGTAACACCTCTGGGTTTAACATGTAATTAACTTGACATATCATCATTATCATCTTTAAGCATCTTGATCATGATTTCATGTGTAAGCATTTTGCTAAGTTATCATTTATGTGAAGTACCTCTATTGCAAAAACCCTAATTAGCCCACTTCTCTCTACAAGGGCAAAATGGTAATTTCATCTCTGTGACTAGCTTTGTGTAATTATTGTTCCTTTGGTGTCTTGAAGTTTTGTTGTGTTGGCCAAAGTTCAAAAAATCAAAATCGGATTTCAAATCCCTTTGCAAAACCCTGATTTTCCAAACCCTGGATTTTATCCCTCTTTTGTAATTCAAAATTATTCAGAATTTGAGGTTGGTCTAAAAAGCAAAGTTGTAGATCTGGCCAAGATAAACAACTTTGGTATTTACAGATTTTCAAAGTTCTATATAAAATTTGAAGTAATTTCAAATTCTTTCAAACTCCAGTTTTTGTCCCTTTTGAGTTTTCAAAATTATTTCAAAACTATTGAGTTTCAGAAAAAGTGTATATTAGCAAAGTTGTAGGTTTTGTCAAAAGGAACAACTTTGGTATTTACAATTTTCAAGTCTCAGTTTGAAATCCAAAGTAATTTTGATTTGAATCAAATTTGAAAAGTGTCCCTTTTCTGTTTTGAATATAGTTCAAAAACTATTTGGAATTTGAAAATGTTCATATTGACAAAGTTGTAGATCTCATTTTTCTGAACAACTTTGGTATTTTGAGTTTTTGTCGCACAGTTCAAATTTTGGAAGTAATTTGCAAAATACAGATACCAGCAAAAAAGTCAAACCCTAGGGCATAGCCCTGTTATCTTCCTCGGTAGGGGGAGGGCCCCGGCCGTGGCCGAGCCTCCGGCGCTGC
This sequence comes from Coix lacryma-jobi var. lacryma-jobi, assembly GCA_009763385.1. Taxonomy (NCBI): domain Eukaryota; kingdom Viridiplantae; phylum Streptophyta; class Magnoliopsida; order Poales; family Poaceae; genus Coix; species Coix lacryma-jobi. Next base: position 21,106,298 of record CM019822.1, on the reverse strand, counting down.
GCGCGCCACGTTTGGCAGCCCTCGGGGGAGCTCTGTCCCCGACAAGCCGCCTGCGTCCGCGCCCTCATGCCGCCCCCCGCACGCGCACAGTTTGACCTCCGCCCCGTCCCATACCGAGCCAAGCGCGCCGCCGCCGCGGGCCATTGCCGGCCAAGCTTGCAGCACCGGGGCCCGGCTGCACGCCATGCACCTCCGCCTTAGCGCAATCGAGTGCGCACGCTCCCGCCGATCTTATCCACCCCACCCCGTGCTCTCTACCGGCCTCTGGCCGCGGCTATATAAGCCCGCCGGAGCCCCGAGCTCCTCACCATCTCCGCCACCGTGGCCAGGCCAGTCCAGTGCCTCCGCCGCTCCACCACCTAGCTCAGAAGCTCCGCCTTGAGCTCGTGAAGCTTTCCCACCCTTCAATTTCATCTCTACCGCCCTCAATCGCCCGGCGTAAGCTCCGCCGTTCCCATCTCCGGCAGAAACCCGGCGAGCTCGGGTTCGTGAAATTCGCCGCCTCCGGCCATGATCATCCCTCACCGACCCCGTGTCGTGTTCCTTGGTTCGTGCGACTCTGACCAGGCCCTTGCGGTCTCGTGTGTTGCGCAGGGTCGTCGGAGCGCCGCTCGCCGCTCGCCGCCGAAGGAGCTCCACCGAACCACCGCCCCTCGAGCACGTGTCGAGCCTCCTTCCTCGAGCCTCACCCTCGAGCACGTGCCGAGCCACACCTTCGAGCCCTGCCTCCGATCCGTGGTAAGCACCCGAGGCCTCCGGCCTCTGCTTCCACTCCGTCTCGCCCGAGCCCAAGCCTCGAGCGGACTCGTGCACCCTCCGCTTCGCCGAGCCAGGCCTCGGACGAAACGTTTTGTTTCCGTCTCGCCCGAGCCTCCCGGCCAGGCCTCGGACGAAACGTTTTGTTTCCGTCTCGCCCGAGCCACCGAGCCAGGCCTCGGACGAAGCGTTCGCTTCCGTCTCGACCGAGCCCCGCGCGATTCGCCCGAGCCTTCCGTTCGCCCGAGCCTTGCATAAAGGAGCACAGTGCTCTTTTCTTTTTTCTGAGAGATGTGAATAGTGTTCTGTTTTCTCTTTTTTGTGTGAATTAATCTGTTGTTCCTTAAATCTTGAGAAAAATATGGTATGCTCCTTGCTCTGTGTAGTGTTTTATAAAAATATGAAACTGACTTTTCTGCAAGAAATTAAAAATGTAAAATCCCTCTTTTAATTAATAAATGGATGGTTTTGGATTTTTAGAAAATTATTTATAACTATCATGAGACAAATTTTTGTGAGCTTCTTATGCCATGTTTAGTCTCTGGTGAGATTTTGAAGTCTTTTGGAACAAGTTGATTTTTGAGCTTTTATTTTAATTGTTAAATAGTGTCTTTTGCTAATTAATGTCTGATTTATTTGAGTACCTTAATGACCTCCAAAAGTTATGAAATTTGTTTTGCCATCTATCTACACCATAATGACCTTATGTGATTAATTTGGTAATTTTTGGAGTAACTTCATAAAATGACCTTTAAATAAATTAAGAAAATAGAAAAGGTGGATTAGGGTTGGTAATGAGTGTTTGATGATGTGATCTTTGGATTGATTGATGTTCATAGACCCCTACCCTTTGGTCTATGATGGTTGTGATGCTATGATTGGTTGATGCTTAGGATAATCATAATAAGGCCTAGCTTTAATTAACATGCTTAAGGAAGAAATGGTTACCTTTTATGCTCAACCTAGATTTCGATTATGCCTTGTTTAAGAGTAATCTAGAATCAGTGGAATTGTCTTGCACCATAAGTCCATATCATCATTCTCATGAGCATTCATCATTGCATCCGTATAGTTGACGAAGAAGGCACCAGAGTCGAGGCCGCTGTTGACGAACCAACTCCCGAGGCGACCCCGAGCTCCGACGCCTATACCTACCCCGAGTCTGCTCTTTTCGCCATCCAAGGCAAGCCCCGGTGCATTTAACTCTTTCCTTGAATTTTATAAAATGATTTCCTTAAATGCTTTTGAGTTAAATTATTGCATTAGGTTTATAGGAGTTGTGTGCTATCCTAATTGATGCACTATCCACCTTGACCACTGATACACCCGATACTGCTTTTCAAAAGTATTTGAAAATGCTAGCAATGCTTATTGAATTAGACTTTGCAATAAAATGCCAATTTCAAAAGTGTGATCACTTAAGGAATGTTTATGGGATTTTGGTCTTACTCCCCGGCTGTTGGCTAAGTATCTGATCCGTACCTAGTCAATAGCGAGGAGAGTTGTCCGAGCGTACGGTGCCGTCATGTTGTAGTCCAGGACTCAACAGTTGACACCGACCGGGACATGGTTGAAAAACCGACAGGACCTGTACTCTTGGGTTAGAGTCCCGAGGTGCTTGTCGCTGGCGGAAAAACTGACAGGACTTACGCTTGGGTGAGATATAACCAAGGTATAGTTCTGGCTGAAAAATTAGGGACCATCCGTATGGGGGCCTGCTGGTCAAGACTTGTAACTATCACATACTACGGAAAGCTCTGGCTCCGAGGAATCCTTTATTGGACCGACAACCGCGCACTGGGAGTGGAGAGATGGCGGAAGTAGCATGTACCCACGTGGGTTAAAGTCCCGGATTGGAGTGGTGTACTGTACTTCCGGGTGGCGTAGGACCGGGCCCAATCTTGGAGGAATCGTGGTAGACGAGTTGGCATATGCAAGCTTGGGTGCTACATATGCAGTGTGGATAGGGATCCTCAGCTGAGTATTATTTATCCGGATTAACGTTGCTCCTCGGTTATGGAGACTTGGTCCACTGACTGTCAGCGGAGAGTGGTTCTCAACTAGGAATGTTTTGAAATGTAAATGAATCATGAATGATGAGAATTGAGGAATACTGAATCTTTCAAAAATAAAATAAGGTTTACAAAAATCTTTTCTGCAAAATACTTGATCTTGCTTAAGCCTTACCTGACTACCCTACCTCCGCATTCCTGAGTCTTCTCCCTTTTTCTTTAGTCGGGTAAGTCTTGTTGAGTACCCCAGTACTCAGGGTTTGTTACCCATGTTGCAGGTATGCCTGAGACTCCGATGTGTCTCGCACCCTGTTGCGTGACCTTCGTCCAGGAAGAGGCCGATGAGGCCGATGAGTAAATGTGCACCCTCGGGCTGGGTGTTACCTGTATCTTTATGTTTCCGCTACGTTGTCTACTTTGAATTTCCAGAACAATGGTTTGTAATAATCGTACTCCTTACCTCATTTGAAACCTCGGTTTGTAAAACTAATGTTATTTAAGTCTTCCGCTCTGTTATCTCTGATATTTGTGAAAAATGTGAAATGCTGTAACCGAAAGATGAGATGATCCTGCGGACATTGGGCACTGATGTAGCCCGGTGGCGAACAGGTCTTAATCACATGGAACATGGGTTCGGCTGTCAGAGGTTGACAGGGACACGTGGGCCATAGGATTAGGGCGGTTCCGTCACACATAGCAGAACTGACCTCAGAGTTGGCTTCTCAATGAGAGGCATGGCAAAAGAGTATGGATAGAATTAAGAGTAAAGTTGATGTTTGCTTACCCGAAGCCGGTGGTTCTGTTGGGGAGCCTCTGCCTGCTGCTAACGCGGAGGCCTTCGGAGATTGGCTCTCTAATGAGCTTGATGTTTTCAGCTCATTGGTTGGTAACGCGGCCGACTTTGGGGGCTACGCAGGAGCCTTGTCCATGGCCGGTACTCTTCGCCAAGCTGATTGTGATCACCTTCGCAAAGTTAAGAGGCCGAGCCATATTTTCCAACAGTTGACGAGGTGCGCACTATGAAAATTAATGATGCGGAGGTTCGTAACTGCGGGATGCGCGTACTCTGAAGGTTTTGGATTGGTGGTGGAGGTCGGGCTTTTGCCTTTGAAGAGGCCGCTGAAGCTACTCGTCTGGTAAAGATAGCATAGGATGTGTTATTTTTTGACTCGTTTGTTTTTGTGTGTTTAAGTGTTTTTTATGTTGTATAATTTAATTTTATTTGCCGTGCCCTTTTTGCAGGCTCGAAAGGATGCGCTGCGCTCGCCGTCTGCACAAGATAAGTCTGCTGGTTGCTCCAAGTCTGCACATGTACAGAGCTCTATGGAGGTTATGGCGGTCGAGGTGGCTTCAACAATTGAGACCGCTCTACGACTGAACATGCTGCTATAAATGAAATGGCCGCGGTTGAAGCGCCTGCCGTGAACCCTTCTACGACGGAGACTTCGGCGACTAGTCAAGCTGAAGCTGAGATGTCTGAGGCTCCCGAACAGGTGTGAGGGGAGGAAGAGAAAAAGTGGTGTTCTTTGTGTAGTTTCGTGTGTAGACGAGGTTGTTAAGGACTAAGAGTCTTTTTTTGGCTGTTTGACAATACAGGTTCCTGATGGAACCGTGCTTGAGGTGTTTGACGTGACGCCAGTTATGTTAAACTATCAGGATGTTTTTATTTTCTGGCGAAACCTGGCTCTGTGCTAAGTTCAAGCATCATTCGCTGTCCTTCGATCGTTTTTGGTGGTCTAAGGTGCGAAGATATGATATCAAAATAGCAATTCGAGTCACTTTTGGCGTGATGCTGATTATACTGATCGGCAGGCTTCACGAGTTCTATTCGGTTTCTTCGTCGCAAACCTCCTTTGGATGATGAATATCGATGAGAACGATGCGTTAGTTTTTTTGTTTGGTCATAAAAACTTAGTTTAGACTCAAGTGGTGCACTTGTGGTTCCGAAGAGGAAACTGTAGAAATTAGTGAAAGGGATCGTAGATTTATGTATAGAGCGAGGGTGCTACCAGGTGATCTTCAGATTGTACCCGTTGCTCCCTTGTTGTGGGGCCCATTGTTCCATTCGGCGTGGAGTTTGAGAAAAACAACGAGGACAGTGATGATGTAATGTCAATTGTAAATGTGAGGGTGTATTGTAACTTGGTACTTTCAAAGTTTTGTGTCGCGCTGAATGTGTTTGAAATTGTGCGAGAATTGTAATATTGTTTTGACCTAGTGTGCTTGCTTTTGAAAATTGACAATAATTGAAATTTGACCCTCGCTGTGTTTTTTGGCGAGGCTCGGCTTTAAACGTTTGTGCAAGCTTTTTTAGGAAAACAACGACGCCCCCTTTCTTTTTTAGCGAGGCTCGCTTTTAACGTTTATGTAAGCTGTCACAGCGACGCCTCCTTTCTTTTTTAGCGAGGCTCGCTTTTAACGTTTATGTAAATTGTTTAGGGAAACAGCGACGCCCCCTTTCTTTTTTTAGCAAGGCTTGCTTTTAAGGTTTATGTAAGCTGTTTAGGAAACAGCGACGCCCCCTTTCTTTTTCGCGCCTCTCCTTGTCTAAGGTGGAGGTGAAGTTCGCATTGCAAGCCTCTGGCGTTTTTTTGCGAGGGTACTCGATTTTTTGTGACTTCGCGCCTCCCCTTGTCTAAGGTGGAGGTGAAGTTTGCTTTGCAAGCCCTGTCGTTTTTGCGAGGGTACTCGACTTTTTTGACTTCGCACCTCCCCTTGTCTAAGGTAGAGGTGAAGTTTGCTTTGCAAGCCCCTGACGTTTTTTGCGAGGGTACTCGATTTTTTGTGACTTCGCGCCTCCCCTTGTCTAAGGTGGAGGTGAAGTTTGCTTTGCGAGCCCCTGACGTTTTTGCGAGGGTGCTCAACTTTTTGCGACTTCGCGCCTCCCCTTGTCTAAGGTGGAGGTGAAGTTTGCTTTGCAAGCCCTGACGTTTTTGCGAGGGTACTCGATTTTTTGTGACTTCGCGCCTCCCCTTGTCTAAGGTGGAGGTGAAGTTTGCTTTGCAAGCCCCTGGCATTTTTGCGAGGGTACTCGACTTTTTGTGATTTCACGCCTCCCCTTGTCTAAGGTGGAGGTGAAGTTTGCTTTGCAATTTTTTCGAAAAGTTTGTGTTTCGAAGCAATCTTCTGGGATTTCCATCGATGTAAGCGCTCTTGAAGAAGAGTCGCTTTTTTCGATGTTGACTGAAAAAAAAAGAATTTGGAGTTTTCTTTTTTGGGGGTTGTTGCTTGTATTAAGGATTTGGATGCTGCCTTGTTAAAAAACCTTACGCCCCTTCGTAAGGAAAAAGAGTGCAACTCCTTTGTTTACAAAGCATGGTACTGAAAAGGAAAAATAAAAATAGAAATACAAAGTTTGAAAAATCAAATTACATGTTGCGAGGGCTCGCTAAGGCTCTGTTATGGATAGTATTTGCGAAGGTCGTCGTCATTCCAGGTATGGGGCAGGCGGTTTCCTTTGCTATCAGAGAGGTGATAGGACCCAGGGCGATTGCATTCTGTTATCAAGTATGGTCCCGTTCATTTTGGCTGAAATTTTCCCGCCATATTGGCGTTTGTTTCCGAATGAGAACGAGGTCACCCTTCTTCAAGTCTTTGATTCTCACTTTTTTGTCTCTCTACTTTTTTATTTCCTCTTGATACTTGCGAAGGTTATGCACTGCGCTGCATCTTGTTTCCTCGAGCAAATCTTTGTCTAGCAGCTGGTTTGTTCGTCTGATTCGAGGGTTGTTCTGGGAGAGCCATATTTCAATTCTTCTGGTAACACACCTTCTTCTCCAAAGAGGAGCCTAAAAGGTGTAAACTTGGTTGCTCTGCATTCCAAAGTGTTATGGGACCAGGTGACCGAGGTTAGCTCTTCTGCCCACTTTCCCTTGGGCCTGCCTTGGAGTTTTTTGGATATCGCTTGAAAAATGGTGGTGGCATTAGCTCTTTCGACGAGGCCGTTCGATTGAGGATGCCGGACTGAGGCAAAACACAAGGCTGTACCAACTTGAGCGCAGAATTCCTTAAAAACCTCGCTGTTAAACTGAGTGTCGTTGTCGACGGTTAGGTGTTTGGGAACTCCGAATCGACAAACTATTTGCTGCCAGAAAAACTTCTTCACAGCTATGGAAGTGATGGAAGCCAATGGCCTTGTTTCAATCCACTTCGTGAAGTATTCTACGGCTACCACTGCGTAGCGAAGGTTTCCTGGAGCTGTAGGTAGTGGACCGACGAGGTCCATTGCCCATCTTTGCAAGGGCCATGTTGGGCATATCAAAGTTGTTGGGGCACCTGGGGCGCTTTGTGTTTTTGCTGTTAGCCGGCATCCCTCGCAATGCTTGACAATCTCTTCTGCGTCTCGTAATGCTGTTGGCCAAAAGAAACCCTGACGGAAAGCTTTTCCGACTAGCGCCCTTGGGCCGTTATGAGAGCCGCAGATACCTTCGTGAATGAGTTTGAGTATGTCCTTTCCTTGATTCTGTGACACGCATTTTAGCTATGGGGAGGTCACCGAGGCTTTGAACAAAGTGTTGTCTACTATTTTATATCCTCGAGCTCTTTGGCTGAGTCTGTTTTCCTCCTCTTTGGAGTCGGGCTCGTGCAACCCGTTGATGTAGGCCATGATTGGGGCTCTCCAATCTTCGCTCTGTATTGCATTGATCTGTTTCACTATTTTTTCAGAGGCTTCGATGGCAGATTGTGTTGCTGCTTCATAAAAGACGTCTGGGGGTAACTGTAATTGTTGCGCTGCTGCTTTAGCCAGATTGTCTGCGTCGCTGTTCTCGGACCTCGGTATTGCTTTCACAGTTATGCCGAGGAAGAAGATTCTAACCTTCGGACATACTGTAAGTACTTTTGCAGCTCTAAATCTTTTGCTTTGTAATTTTCTCAATATGACCCGCAATGACTTGGGAGTCTGTGTTGATGACTGCCCTTCGAACTGATAATGCTCGAAGTCTTGAAAGTGCCAGTAAAACAGCTTCGTACTCTGCAGAATTATTCGTGCACTTGAAGTCGAGTCTTTTTGCGTATCGTAGCTTCGACCCAGATGGTGAAGTTAGGATGGCCGAGGCTCCTGCTCTAGCTGCTCCCCAGGCTCCGTCGACATACACCGTCCAAAATGGGTCTGTTTGGACTCCTTCTCTGCGAGGGTTTGGAGTCTATTCAGCTATGAAATCTGCTAAAGCCTGCGATTTGATCGTTGATCTTCCCACGAAGGTTATGGTGTAACTATTCAATTCAACTGCCCATTTTGCTATTTTGCTGATTGCTTCATTGTTCTTGAAAATGTTTTCGAGGGGGTATGCTGAGGGTATTGGACTTCGTGTGCCTGGAAATAGGTTTTGAGTTTTCTTTGATGCCATGACCATGGCATACGCTATTTTCTCGAGCTCTGAATAGTTTCGCTTGGGACCCTCGAGGTTTCTGACACATAGTAGATGGGGGCCTGCCTGGTTTTGCTATTTCGTGCAGTTCTTTGATCAACACTGCGCTGGCGGCATGAGGCGAAGCTGTGACGTACAGTAGTAGCAAGTCCCCTTGTTAGGGCTGGTCAAGACGGTCATGTTGGTGAGATACTTTTTTAAATCCTCAAAAGCTTTCTGTGTCGAGGTCCCCAGTTCAATGGAGCTATACTCCTCAAGGTTTCGAAGAAAGGCAACCCTCGCCTCAGCTGATCTTGAGATGAATCTGCTGAGTGCTGCTAAGCGCCCTGACGACAGTCGGAGTTGTTTTTTTTGTCGTTGTGGTTCCATATTGATGATGGCATCAATTTTTTCTGGGTTGGCTTCAATCCCCTTGCTGAGACGATACAGCCTAGCAGTTTTCCTTCGCTGACTCCGAAAATGCATTTTTGGGTTTAGTTTCACCCGGCTGACCGAAGGTTGTTGAATACTCTTGCCAAGTCTGATATGTGATTTTCTCTTTGTTGGCTTTGAACGATCAAATCATCGACGTAGGCAGAGATGGCATGTTCATCTTTGAAAACCTCGGACGTCATGCGAGCGAAAGTAGACCTTGCGTTTCTCAAGCCTTCTGCCATTCTTCGGAAGCAAAAAGTGCCCGAGGGGGTGATAAAGCTTGTTTTTTCTTCGTCGTCTCATTCATCCAGATTTGATGGTACCCTGAGAAACAGTCAAGGAGAGAAAGCATCTGACATGCGGCTGCTCTGTCCACCAAGGTGCTTATGTTTGGTAGAGGAAAATCGTCCTTCGGGCAAGCTTTCTTAAGCAAGTGAAATCCACGCACATTCTCCATTTTTGTTCTTTTTCTGGACTAGGACCACATTTGAGAGCCATGATGGATTTTGACAGGACGGATGACCCCTGCATCGAGGAGTCTGTTTACTTCTGCCCTCGCCGCCTCTTTTCTTTCTTCTGACATTTTGCGGAGCTTTTGCTTGACTGGACGATACCCTTGTTTTATGTTTAGGCTGTGCTCAATCAAAGATCTGTTCACTCCCTTGAGGTCCTCCGCAGACCAAGCGAAGGTGTTAGAGTTTCCTTTGAGAAAACAGACGAGGTTGTTTTCTGACTGGGGTCTAAGTGGGCTGAGATGATTACTTTTCTTTCAGAGTTACCCTCGAAAAGTTGGATTTGTTTGGTTCCTCTTTGGGTGATGCTCTTTTGGTCGCAGTGTGCTTCACCTTCGCTGCAGAGGTTTGTCGTTGAGGCTTTGTTAAATTGTGGACATTGCGTTGTCCAGGTGCTACTGTTCCTTCAGCGGCTCTTGCAACGTCTTGATCTCCATACACTGCAACGACCCCTTCGGAGCAGGAAGCTTCATGCAAAGGTATGCAGGTGGATGACCGCATTGAAAACATTGGTGACCCCTCGACCAAAAATGCATTGTAAGGATAAAACATGTCAACCACATCGAAGGTTATGTGTTCTGTTCTGCAGTTCACTTGGTCTCCGAAGGTTACGGGCAAAGAGATTTTCCCGATTGCTCTTACTTGCTGACCGCCGAAGCCGTATAGGGGATTGCCAGCAGGTTGCAAGAGGTTTCTGTCAAGCTTCATGCTGTCGAAGGTTGTGGCGAACAAAATATCCGCGGAGCTTCCTGTGTCGACCAGAATTTTGGTGACTGTCCATCCTGCAAGATTAGTTTCGATTACCATGCGTCAGTGTGAGGGTAATCTCTTAACTTCATGTCACCAGAATCGAAGGTTATTGGGATATGGGACCATCGCCCAAATTTGTGTGGTCCTTCGACAGCTACATGGTGCACTCTTTTGGCATGTTCTTTCCTTTGCCTTTTGTTGCCATGATCTTCGTTAGAGCCCCGGTGATGGCAAGGATTACGCCGAAGGTTGATGTTGGGTTGTTGATAGTTGTTTGGGTTTGGGATTCGGCTTTGACTGCTGGGGAGCTGGCAGTGCTGGTATTGGGGGCGGTGGTGGTAGAGCGTTGCTTGCTTGTTGGTTGGTTTGGTTTGAGGGGGTTGTGCGGGTATGAAACGGTGTATGGTATGTTTGGCGTTGAGGAATGGTGGGTGGCTGATATGAGGTGTGATTGTAGTGGGGGTGATGTGCGTAGAAAGGTTGGTGCGAAGGTAGGCCATAGTTTATTGGGGTGTATTGGTATGGAGGATGGGTTGGGTTGAAAATTGGCTTTCTGGTATGGTTGATGGTTCAGTTTTCTGCCGATGCGGCTCTTTTGGATTCCTGGTACTCTTTTCCTTGGCGAAGCACTCGCATTGTTTGGTGGTGTGACCTTTCCCTGGACCACAAAAATGGCAATACATTTTCACGGGATCCTTCTGTTGGTTTCTTTGATCAGGTAGGGGTGGGAATCCTTGCGGATTTTGGTTGCCCGAAGTCTGAGTGCCCCTTCTTGGTCTTCGAGTGGGTGCCTTGTTGATTGCGCCAATGTTACTTTGATCTTGACGAGGGTTGTTTTCCCTCGTTGGGGGTCTCGATTGCGGTTTGTTGTGCCTTTCGAGCATCGGACTTCGCCCTGAAGTCCATGTCCGCTCTACAGTATCTTTCCATTGTCTCATGTAGTTCTTCGATTGTGTTTGCCGGCTTTCTGGCAAACTTCGAGGAGCAGGGGCCTGGGCGTAGACCGCTTACTGCTGCGAGGATTACGACTTCGTCTGATATCCCCGGAGTTCTTGCTCTGATTTGGATGAACCTTCGTCAGTAATCTTGCAGTGGTTCGCGCTATTCTTGTTTACAGTTGAACAACTCGATAGGGTTTGATGGTGCTGCTGTGATACCTTTAAAGTTGTGCAGAGCTGTCTCTGAGGTTGACCCAGGAATCCACGGTTCCGGGCGCATGTTGTTGTACCACGTCTGCGCGATGTCACGAAGGATGATTACGAAGGACTTCGCCATTGTTGATTCATCTCCCCTGCTGCAGCAACTGCTGCTTCATAACTCATTATAAAGGGCAAATTTTGGGATTGTAGCACGGTGGTCAGGGTTGGGTTTGCAGTATTTGGGAGAGTGGTGATCTTGGGTCGTAGGGCATCTGGTGTTGTTGGGCCCTCCGCTGGTTGCGAAGGTTTGGCTCTCTCTCATCTGGGTAAAGTTGGCGAAAATTTGGTGGTCTCTCAGGGTATGGGTTGTTTAGGTAATTTGGTGGTGGTGGGGGGGTGGTGGTGGCTGACAAGCGTTGCCCTGATGCTGCTCGTTGTTCCCCTCTTGGGGTGGTGTCACTTCCCTGTCAATCCAACCCTCGGCTTCGGCCTCAGCTGCCGCAAGGGACTCCTCCATCGGCGAAGCTGTTCCCTCGTCGTCCGCCTTTGCTTGATGACCCGCAGCCGGTATGCCTCTCAAGTTGGACTAGGCGTCTTTCTTTTCTTACAGCTCAGCGTGGAGCCTCTCTAAGGCCTCGAGACCCAACTCTTCTTCATCTCCTTACCCACCTTCTCCAGAGTGTGCGGGTGTTGCTGTGATGCGGTCGAGCATGTGGGCTAGGATCTCAGTTTCCAGGACAATTTCTTCCGCTCCCAATGGCGCTTCGTTTCTTGCACACCTGGTCCGTCGCGGCGACTTCATTCGTGGTGCGATGGTCTGCTCCTGCCCAAGGCCGTCCTCCTAGTTCAGCCATTACGTGAAGGTGTAAAAAACCTGTAACGGTCCCATGACGCGCCAAACTGTTGATAACACACCTGCGTAACCTCCGCACACGTGCGGGGGTACGGCGAGGGTGGCCAACTCTCGAACCTAAGAGCGGAGGTGAAAGTAATTGTACAACACTGTTTCCTTTTACCTTCCCCAAAATCATCCCCATTACACTGTTACCCCTTGATATTTATAGTGGATACCAAGGGGCACTGACCAATTACAAAAGGGTACAAGAAAGATTCTCTAGAGCTGTGCAGCGAAGGGCATAACCGTACAAACACAGACAGCATAAAACCCTAACTCGCCTTCCTTCCGTCCGCCGCCACCCGGCTCGCGGACCCCTTCGCGGGAACGCGCGAGTTGACCTCATGCTTGCGGAACCAACGCTGCCGTCGTGAGGCTTGCATCCGCTCGTCGCCCGTTGAGCCCCATATCTCTTGCCTGCGAAAAACAGAAAATAACCCGAGGGTCGAGCTAACGTCCGAAGGTTAGGGAATGACGACGGGGTCGAACAACAGCGAAGGTTAAGCGAGGGTTGTCGACAACGCGAAGGTTATCCTTCGAGTCAGCCTGTGCGAAGTCACTGCCGAGGGACCCGTCCCCCAACACATACAACAATTACTCTGCCTAACCATGATGTCTTACCAATTTCCTTTATTTCTCAAGAGAATTATAGGCTTGATTACTAACACATATATAACATTCTTGTCGTAATAAGTTATTGCTATTTTGCTGCTATGTGAGCTGCTACCGCTATATATTGCGCTTTAAGGTCGCTAAATTGCTTAACTATTGCATTTCTCATAGTGAAGTGGAATTCTACTAATCTTTTAACATTCAAAATCTCGTATAAATTTTTCCTACTAAATGCTTCTTAGTGAGATTCTCATGTGCTATGGATAGTGGTAGTGTTTTACTACTTAAAAATACTAGAACAATTCCACCATTTTGATAGTGAGTCATCTCATCAATAATAAGTATAAAAATTATGAACTCTTTTGCAATTCCTTCTCGAAATAAATTATCAAGTAATAATCTCCGAGAAATTCATCTCCCATCTCCTTTGAAAATATTTATCCTATTATTAGCATCTAGAAGTCTACAAGTTGCAGGCTTAACGGATTAAATAATTTTACAAAGTACGTATAACCTAGCTAGTTACTTCCGGTTGCTTGACGGAGGTTACGTTTTGACAGTCAGGTAGGTGTCTCAGGCTTCTCAAGCAGTCAGGCATAGTCGCGTATAGAGAGGGAGCTCGAGGAGTTGAGGCTCGCAGTCGCAGGACGACGGCCCATGCGGTAGGGATCAGAGAGGGAGCGCGAGGAAGCAGCATGGGCATAGCAAACTGGAACTGTGAACTGCGATCCTTGCTTCCCGGATCGATGGGAAGAAGGAAAAACACAAAAAAGGTCTCGTCACTTCGTCAATCATCAACGTTAGCTGATCAAAGCCATCTTAATTATTATCAAGTCAAATTGGCCCAAACATGTAAACTACAGAAGCGACGGTTGGTTTGGTTTACATATGTCTGGTATTCTCATTAATATGATGTACTAGTATTAAACGTTGAAGATAGATGTATGGCGCTACATGTCTATCCCAAGTGAGCTAAGGCATAGACTTCTATCGCACGCACCCTAAATAAGACAAGAACCTCCACAACCACCAGAGAACAAGTTTGGCTCTTATATGTTCATCCATGTACTAGTGACGCAACCTTAACAAATGCTGGAGACCCCTTAAAAAAACAAATGCTGGAGATAGATATGATATGATCCGCCCATCCATTAATTCTTGGGATTCAGATATAAGCCCACCAGACCAGCCCACCAAACTAATTCTAGAGATCAATACACACGCAGTCATATTTAGGCGGTTTTATGTTAGTGATAGGGAGATATTACTATTTCAACAAATGCTGAAGAGTGAAGAAGATAGTGTATTGTGTATATATGATAGCCTTGTACACTACTCTCTATCTCCAAAAAAATAATAAATTCTCATTCCGAGAAATCAAACAATATTAAATCTAATCAATATATAAAAAAACAGGATTAATTATAAAATATATTTTATAATATATACATACAAATGTTGATCTACTTTCTATAAACTTAGAAATGAAAGTTTCATTCTTCTAGGAACAGAGGTGTGTTTGTAGGGTTTTGATTAATTACTGGCATAGTATTGTATTGTATTTTTAACCTTGACAAGACATGTAATTTTTTTTGTCTGGTTTGAGTTGTATAGTTGTTATCGAGTGATTGTTTATGGGTAGGTGGCCGAGAGAAAAGATGCATAGCTGCTTGCAATGGGTTTTCTATGTTTGTGGCTATACCATGTCTTGGGTCATAGAGCAGAGTGCAAAGAAAGGATCCATTGTTGGGTATAGATGTGAGACTTGCATTGGGTCGTGGCATACCAGCATGACAGACCTTTCGTGCTCTTCGCCGCTCTAGATGGGCCTTCTAGGCACACGAAGCACGTCAGGTTGTGCTCCTATGACATGGTAAATCTTTGCTTGGGTCCAAACATAGCCTATGGCTTGTCTTCGTGTTATGCTAGTCTATGCACCCTCAAAATATCTTTGCTACTTTTTTTATTCGCTTGTGATATGAAAAAAAAATTATGCACTATTTTTCATTAAAGGTCAATAGAAAAATTACCTTGTAGCTTTATAGGTGTGTTATTATGTAACTATTTTTGGGCATAACAGTCAATACACGCAATTCCAAATACGGTCAAGCAATATAGCCTGACCCATCGTATTGAGATCCTGGGCACGACACATATCTCAGGTCATGTCGTGCCAATGACCCATAATATTTTGTTTCAAGTCATACTTAAGTCGTGTCAAAAGACCATGTCACAGGCCAAACACAAAGTCCTCTCTAGCTAGATATGCATAATTTTATTGAATGTAGTGGGATGGAGCCACAGAGGCTAGACTTTTGAGATAATGCTATTATGCATATATAGGCACGGATGCGTTAGAGGGCTGAATGAGGCAGTTGGTTCTGTTTGGATTTCCTAATCTAAACTTTACAGTTAAAACTTTAAATAGATGATTTAAAAGGTCCTAAACTTACCTCACCTCGCATTATAGAGTAGATCTTAAAGCTAAACCAAAGTGCTCTAAAGTTTAGAGGAGAGCCTGTAGTTAATTATTTCCCCATCCCAAAATTATAAGATATTCTAAGAATCTTGAAGAGTTGAAGTTTCTAACTTGACCAAATTTATATAGTAAGATAATAATATTTATGATACCAACTATGTAACAACCCACAAATTCCTACACCAAAATTCACAACTATAAAATTTTTTCTTTTCTTTTTACCTTGCATGATGAGTGTGACAACTTACTTAAGCATATGCATTAACATTCATACTTGACCATTAGGTAAGGTGCATAGAGTGTAACTAAATAA
>CM019822.1:21071598-21090547 GCA_009763385.1 Coix lacryma-jobi var. lacryma-jobi | reverse complement strand
TGAGGCATGGAAAATCTTTCAGAAGATGAAGAACAAATCAATGGCTAACTTATGTGCCCTTGAGAATCTCCTGAGAGGGTTCTGCAGAGCAGGGAGAATGGATGAAGCTTTGCAGGTCACAGAATACATTAAGAGGACATCAGGTCTAAACAGTACAACATTTTCGTTCCTCATCAATGGCTACCTTAGGAAACGGGAGCATATGAAGGCACTTGACTTGCTGCGAGAGATGAGAGAATATGGATGTGTTCCACTGGCATCATCTTATACCCAGATCATGCAACACCTATTTGCAATCAATCAGTGTGAAGAAGCATGTGGACTGTTTGAAGAGATGCTAAAAAACAGTGTTGAACCAGATATTGTTACGTTCACCGCACTGATTTGTGGCCATGTTCGCAGCGGACATATATCCAAAGCATGGGATGTCTTCAGGAATGTCAATAAGAATGGTCAGAAACCCACATTGAAAGTATATACAGTGTTCATGCGAGAGCTCTGCAAGGTGTCTAGGCACCTTGAGGCTGTAGCACTACTGAAGGAAATGCTGGAATATGATTTCAGGCCTTCTGAGGGAACTTTCTGCTCGTTAATTTCTGCTTTACGCGACAAATCCTATTTGGAAGAGGCAAGTTATGTTGAGAGAATGCGGGCATCTTTTAATTTGCGAAACCCTACAGATGGCTTGCATTTCGAACAGTTAGAAGGCATTGACAATGCTGATAAGTTTCGAAAAATGCGCAAGTCTGATCCCCAAGAGAAAGAACCGGCATTGGAGTTCACCGGCTCTCCATCAGATCAAAATGGTAAGTTCTCCAGTTTCACACTTTCTGATGACACACGTCAGAAAGAACAACAGGACTACAGTGATGGAGATGTTGAAGAAATATGTCGGATTCTGTCTTCTTCTGATGATTGGGGCTCAACACAGCAGGCACTGGAGATGATATCAGTCCATTTTAGTCCTAATTTTGTTGATGCCATTTTGAAGCGTTGTAAAAGGAATAGCCGTGCTGCTTTGCAATTTTTCTCATGGGTTTGGAGACGACCTTACTACATGCCTACTACAAAAACATACAATACTGCTATGAAACTTGCGGGTTCTGCAAAAGATTTTAAGCACATGTGGTATCTGTACAGAGAAATGTTAAGGACTGGATGCTCCCCAACCGTGGATACATGGAATGTCATGGTCTGTCAGTATGGAAATGCTGGTTTGTCTGAAAAGGCCTTGAAGACATTCTGTGACATGAAGGAGTGTGGGTTTCTGCCTGATAAAACTACTTACAATCACCTGATAATGTACCTCACCCACAGTAAAGGGCGGAAAATAGATGTGGCAATCACAATCTTCCAAGAAATGTGTCATGCAGGCCATATACCTGATAATAGGATACTTTTCATGTATCTTTTGGCTCTTTGCGAGTGTAGGAAAATAGCAGATGCAACAAGCTCAGTAGTATCCTTATGTGAACGAGGATTTTCTGTGCACAGCTCAGTGAGCGTGACCGGAGTCCGGACTTGTGTGTGTGGACTTGTATCTTAACGTGTCTGTCCCCGTGCCCCGAATGAGGGCCCTGTGGTCCCCTTTTATAGAGCAAAGGGAGACCAGGGTTACACAAGGGTATTACAGGTATCGGGGTGTATTGTGTCCCTTACGAAGAAGGGTAGGAACCCTGTCTTGTCGAAGACATTGTAGCCGACGTGGGGCGTTGCTGTTGAAGCGTCCTTGAAGTGTGGCCTCCATCCTGGGCGCGGACGGTGGTGGCGCGGCGAGGTGGAAGCCGTACAGCACCCATCCCGGAACGTACAGGACGCGGCGGGGTCCCTCCGGGTCTTGGGTACCTGTCCTCCAATAGCATGAAGTAGTTAGGGCTCGAGGGGCGTGGAGCCGGCCTCGAGGCGGCGCCTACGGGGGGCTCGAGTCCCCGCAGGTATGGGCAAGTCCCGTGAAAATCGATCGAGCGGCAGATATCTGGGCCTCGAGGCGTGTCTTGGACGTGCCACAGTGTAGGGCGTGGGTTACAGTGCTTACTGGTGCCTTTTCGCCCATACTTGTGGTGAAAACGAGACTTGACTCTGCCCCGGACCACTGTGGCACACGTTGTGTTACAGAGGACGTGACTGGAGTAGGTGGATGAATTAAGTGCGTGGTATGGGGCTGGCATCCGATTGTCTGCACCGCTCGAGGGAGGCAAAACGCGTCTCGAGGATAGAGCCGCTGTGCAGAGAGGCTCGAGTCCCCGCGTGGGGTCTCGAGGTGTGGTGTTCGGCTGTGGGGGGCTCGAAGGGTAGTGGAGCGCTTGCCGAGGCCTGGGGGGCTCGGGCGAGACGGAAAGCGAGCGTGCGCCCGAGGCCTGGCATGGAGGGCTCGGGCGAGACAGAAAACGAACGTGCGCGCCGAGGCTTGGCTTGGAGGGCTTCGGGCGAGACGGAAAACGAGCGTGCGCCCGAGGCCTGGCTTGGAGGGCTCGGGCGAGACGGGAAAACGATCGTGCGCCCGAGGCCTGGCTTGGAGGGCTCGGGCGAGACGGAAAACGATCGGCGCCCGAGGCCTGGCTTGGAGGGCTCGCTCGGTGGGCCAGCGTCGTAGGCCTCGGGGGGTCGGCTTTTTAGGGGGTTAGACTAGTTAGGTCTGTTATTAACCGGTGTTCTAGGTTTACCTATTTGTTTGCGTTGATTGGGGGTACCCCTTTTGCGGACCCCCGACAGTAGTCCCCGGGCCCTTGCTCGAGTGCTTGCACTCGAGCAGGGGCTCCCGATTGGGATCTCGTGGGGTTAGCTAACTGGCCTCAGGGGGGTTTCGTCGATTTGATTCCGTGGGTGTCGTGCGAGCGACACCCGCGGGTGTAGCCCCGAGGCCACGAGGGAGTGGTTAGAACTTCCTCGTGGGCTTTTTGTGAGTTTTAGTTGCGATTTTTAGGTTCGGGGTGTCAGGCCCCCGAGTTTTTTTATACCCTCTTTCGTCGAGGGGTGCCAGGCTGAACCGGTCGGCCGGCTCTTCGAGCTGTCCGGCGCACGGTTGCCCTGGCTTGTCATCCGCGAGTCCTTTCGATCGGATGCGAGGAGGGATGCCTCGTACTACCCGAGTGGGCGAGTATCGAGGTTCCCGGTGAGCTGGTAACGGGGAATCCAAGTGAGAGCTCGTGCCCGTTGATGGGGTCGACTGTGGCCCGGAGGCGGTCTCATAAAGCAGGGGTGCTCAGTCTGCAGGAGTGGTCGGTCCATTCGATAGGACCGGTGGCTCGATGCCTCCCTCCGAGGGGATCTCACTGCATGTCGAGCTCCCCTGCCTTGGATACACGTGAGGGGCCTCGAGGGCTTGGCCCTCGAGTGATGCCGCGATGGCGACCCTTGGTGTCCCTGACTCGGGTGCTCGAAGCCTGCTGTCGAACCCTCTTTCGTCGAGGGCCGCCTTCGCCGCTTCGAGACTTAGGGCGGGGCCCGTTTTTGGGCTCGAGAGCGCGGCTGTCGAACCCTTTTTCGAGGGTCAGCCTTCGCTCGCTTCGAGACTTAGGGCCGGGGCCCGTTTTACTTCAGGAAGAAAGCCTTCGTCGCTTGGAATCCTTCTGCCCGTTGGGCGCGCCTTTTAGGCGGAAACCGCCAGGGAGTGGAGATCGTGGCGCCAGGGCGGCGGGCGCGGAGTCGGAGCGGCGGCCGCAGAGGGCCCCGGCAGTTGAGCGAACGGTGAGCTGCCGCGTGTTCCCTGCATTCGGCTCGAGACGTAGTTAGGTGGGTGCCTTAAATGCTATGCGGTTACCTTTTACGTCGTGGGAGACCCCGCCCGTCGGGGTTTCCCCTATAAATATCGAGAGAGGGGAAACAGGAACCCTTCACTTTGCCTTTGCCTTCACGCCGCCGTAGCCTTCACGCGCCCTCTCCTTCGAGCTAGTTGATTGGGGATTTTCCGGCCTGCCGTCCGCTCTCGGGTCCGCGCCGCGCCACCGCTATGGCCGCCCAGACACAAGTGCTTGCGGCCGAAGACTGGAGCCGTCGAAGGTGACGCAGAGCGAGATGGACTCGTTGGTGGCCCAGGGGCTTCTGCGCCCCAACCGGAGGAGGGACCCGCGTGGTGGGTTATCCCGTCAGCGGAGCAACCGGGAGCCGCACCCGCCGGAGGGGTACGTGGTGAGCTTCACGCGCTACCACCGGTATGGGGCTCGGCGTCCCGCGAGCCGCTTCATGCGGGGGCTGGCCCACCACTTCGAGGTGGAGTGGCAAGCACTTCTCCCCAACTCATCTCGCAGCCGCCATATTCGCCGCGGTGTGCGAGGGGTACCTGAAGATGGAGCCCACACTGGGAGATGTTCGTCCATCTCTTCGGGGCGAGCTCTTCATCAAGGCCTGAAAGCCCAGCGGGAGGCGGCTCGTGCGCATGGGCTCCCTCGCCATCACTGCGAGGGCTGGGACCTCGTCGGCCAACGTCCCCCGTGAATACCTGCGATACAAGCTTTCCACCAACCAGGCCGGGTGGGACGACCATGTTCTATCTGCGGAATGAAGATGGTCTCTTTCCGCAGTACACCGCAGGGTCCTCGCTCAACGCCCGGAGAAGTGGACCTGGGCGTCGCGGCGGACAGGCAACGCCACCTGGTCCGCTGATGAAGATGATGAAGACGTGGTGGATGAGAAGAAGTTGACCGTGCAAGCGTCATTTGGGCGTTCCACCAGCGAAGAGTTCTCCGCTGGCGGACCGCCCCCTTCTTATGCACGAGATGGGCCGGAGGCCAGGCTCGAGGCGCTTAATCGACGAGGTGGCCGAGGAGAGAGCTGTCCCGGAGCAGGAGGGCGTTCCCGGGTATCATCACGATCCAGGGCCGTTCATCCCTGAGTACACCCACCTGGTCGCCATGGCGCCCGACGAGGGGTGTCTCGACCTGGTGAGCCCCCTCAGCTGAGCTATTCCGAGCCCCTCCCCCTTTCTCCTCCTTCGAACCTTTGCATTCTTCTTGTGGTTTGTCTCGTCACGCTTCTTCTTTTTCTTCAGGGGGCGTTTACTTGTCGCGCGTCGAGGCCCCGGTGAGGGAGGACGCCGCGGATACTCAGGTGAGGCGCCTCTCTGCTCAGAAAGACAAGGAGAGCAAGGATGCCAGAGAAGAAGAAAGAGAAAAACAAAAACCTGCGTCGCTGGCTCGGGAGCAGAGACTGGCGAAGGCTCGTCGCAACCGTCAGCCTTAGAGACGGGTCCCGAGTGAGCTCCTCGAGCTCGGAGGAGGAGAGCGGTGATAGGAGGAGAGCGACGAGCGAGGGGATGGAGGCGCGCCTGAGGCGCGCGGGGTCGTCGATGACAGGGCTGACCGCTCCTCTGTGCAGGAGGGTATGCTGGAGGTCCCCCCGGCGAAGGGACCGCGCGGGACGCAGCCGCGGAACGGCGGCGCCGATCCCTGCCTCGTCGGGGGCCCGGGGTCCGTCGAGCTCTGCGGCGGACTGCCCCCGGTCGTGAGGAAAGCCCCGAACCCGGAGCGCCTCAACCACAGCACCAACGGAGGCCGCCCCCGCGCAGCCCAGGCGGGAGGTCGGAGAAGGGCCGTGCCTCAAGAAAGCGGCCGACAGGTCGAAAGGGATTGGGCCCGACCGCCGCGAGCCGTCAAGGTCGGGGTCGAGCCCGCGGAGGAGCGGGGCGGCAGGAGGAGGTGTCGAGCCCGACGCCATCACGAGCGTCGGGGAGGGAAGCCCCCGGGCGTCTGTGCCCAGGGGCGTGAGCGTCCCCGGAGTCCATCCGCGCACCGCCGCCGGGACACAGAAGCGGACGCGGGAGGGCGCGACCGCCACGCGTGCGCCGGAGCCCGCGCCGGGGCGGGCGCCGATGACAAGGCAGACGAGGGAGGTGCGGTACGCCCTCCCGCGAGTTGGGGCGGAAGGAGGGATCTCCCTCGAGGTCGAGCAACGGGAGGCGTCGGGAAGCCCTCCCCCCATCCCAGCCCTTGTGGAGACGGCCCGGGCGCAGGGGCTCGAGCGCGGGGTGGGCGTCGAACACCCTGAGTGGGTCCGGCGATTCCGGGAAGAAGCCTAGTCGCCGGTTTGGGTGAGTAATTTCTTGGACCTCGGTGCGAGGAAGCGAGGGCTTGACCTTTTTACTTTTGATACACATGCCATCTCTGGGTTTCCAGGGGAAGCGCTCCTACCCGGAGGTGGACCTCGCTTTCGTCTAAGCGGTCCAAGACCTCTGAGCCCCGTCGAGGCACAAAGCACTCGAGGTATGGCACCTCCTCCGCTAAAAGCCGCTTGGCTGAAGAAGGCCGCGAGCTGCCATGGTCGAGTGACCAGATGATCGTCGCAATTTTGGGTGAGGCCGTCGCCGTCGACCGCAGGGGTCGGGGCACTCTTCCTGGCTCTGATATCACCGTCATCTCGTATTGCAGGGGCCACAGCTCACGGCGTCGAGCCCGCCGCTACCATGCTTACTGAGGCGCTGCCGTATCCCCTTCTCCTCCTGCGATGGCGTCTGTCGGGGGCAGCCACCCCTCCCCTTGCTACAAGCGGCTGTTCGGGGGAGCGCCTGGGGCGAGCACGACCCCGCCGGTGTCTGGGGCCGAGGAGACTACGCCCACCGAGGCCACGACGGTGGAGGAACCTCCTGAACGAGCTGGAGCAGGGGCCGCCCTCGCCGCGGGCTTGCCGATGGTGGAGAGCGCCTGAGGCGCCAGCAAGTGGCTGACGAGACGCACGGAGGGTCCGGCCAGGGACATCAGCCGTACGAATCAGCCGAAACGGCTTGGTTACAGTATTGTTCGCTTGTATTTTTATGGCTATGTTGCTACTTTTTTAGTGATAAGTGCAATTAGTTTGTGAAAAGTGGGCATCTCTTATTTTGCAGAATTTCAATGTGTTGACGTTAGAGTTTAGAAACAAGCAATATCATTTAATACTCACTAATTGGGGATGGATCATGTAACTTCTTAATCTTTTTTTTTTTAAAACTAACTTAACCTCTGTCAAGGGCAGTGAGCCCAAGGGTAGGAGGACCTCGGCTACGTAGATCGTAGTCGCTATCCGTGATGGCCGGCCGGGTTATACCCCCTTGCCGCCGTTCTTCGTCGGTGGGTTATTCCCCCAGCCGCCGGCTTAGGTAGAAGAAGAGAGAGGATTAGATGGTAATATCTTTCTTGATTGCCAAGTGTTTGATTACAGCATATCTATAGCCTCCGGCTCAACCAAAAGGAGTAACAAACTCCACTAATTAAGGACTAACCAAAATAGCTAAAAGATCTCCTACTTTCCCTCCTAGCCACTGCTGGTGCGTGCAGCAGCGCGTTCCTGGGCTCGGCGCACGTCACGGGCCCTATGGCGCCTGGTGTACACTTGTTTGAACATGACAACCTCTTGGCCAAACAAACTACAGAAAGGAAAGCTATTATTGTTTTTTGGCTCAGATAGTTTGATTGAGACTTCCTATGGATTGACTAAATGCAAATATAGATAGCAGTAAACCTCCTTTCTGGTCATATGTAGCAGTTTATCTACGTCTTAAGTTCTATCCCGAGCAGCCAGCTACACTCTGCAGGGGTTGAGAATAAGAACTAGTTTTTTTTCTTGCTTTTAAATATTTAAGCTTCATATAAACCTGACCTAACTTTATGTCACATGCAGAATTGCAGATACTGTCAGATGTTTAGCCTCAATGCTGGGTCTAGGAATTCTTTCTGCCTCACGACAAGTAAGCGAAAAAGAATATAGGCTCCTTGTTAACTTATGCTTATCTTTTGCATCAGAATGGTTCCTTGGGTTTGCTGAAAATGTTTTTGACCCAACCATCAGTTCTTTGCCCTTTGCTCTTCACCTTTCAATGATGCATCATCAATTCAGTCACTCTAATTCTTCACTGGTTGCTATTTGTTCACACATGGTATTTTTGTTTGTCGCAGCACAATCAAGTTATGTGCCAGTCAGTCCCTGTTGGACATGATTGCGCATTCTTCTCGTGTATATTCTGTGGATGCACATTCTTCAGGTCTAATGGCTAGTGCCAGAATTAATCTCCCTAGATTCTCCATAGCATAGCACAAAATCTTCAAAACCTGAGCTGATGACCTGACTGACCAATGTGAGGCCGTACCAGCTAATGAATCAAGAAGCGCTGCAAAGCAGGAATTGCCTTGTTAAGCGGATCATTCATTTATTCCCTGAAAGGATGGCAAAAGCTTTGCCGTAAGTTTTATTAGAAGAAGAAAATAAAAACAAGAGTCGGCCCAGTTTTTCGAAAGGATCATGCAATTGCATTGGTGGAATTGCTACAAACTCGCTGATCTAGTATTATCCTGTTACCTGGCTTCAGTTTCACTTTAAAGTACATTGTGTTATATTCTGGCATAGCTGAAGCAATGTGCATGTTGAGTTCATCAAATTGTAAATGCTGAGTTCGACGGTCATACTCATATTGACTCTGCTGCTGTTGGGTTCTGGCACAGCTACTATTAAAAAAAAACAAGCATTCTCATCTTGACTCTGCTGCTGTTGGGTTCTGGCAGAGCTACTATATATATAAAAAAGAAAAAAAAATTCTCATCTTGACTCTGCTGCTGATGGGTTCTGGCAGAGCTACTAAAAAAAGAAAACTAAAAAAAACATTCCATTGCCGGGATTTGAACCCGGGTCGCCTGGGTGAAAGCCATGTATCCTAACCGGACTAGACGTCAATGGATTTGATGTTCAAACAAATGGCACATATATTTCTATCTTTTCGTTAACTGTTGGGTCATGCACTCATGCCTATCAACAGCTCCACATCTTCACCACTGGCAGCGCTGCACTCGTCCCCTCTCGCCAAACTTTTTTATTTGAGATGGTCCTTTAGCTAAATTTCGCATGGGCATGGCGAGGCTCCGGTACATCATTTCAACGACCAATTTTTTGTGGATAGAAAAAAAAAGATGAATGGGAGAACAAAATAAATCGCTTTATTTGTTGTCCCTACGTCCTGCAAGCCTCCAATCCCTTTTTGTACAGATCATGTCAACACGTGAGGATGTACCGAAATTCTAAATTTTAAACTTGTAAATATGATAATTTAAAATAATTTTTAGGACTCTAAATAACTTCAAATCAAAATTTGTCAATACAAATTTGTATATATTGTTGAGCCCTATAATTTTGACATAAAGCTTATCTATATTCAACTTTATATGCAAAATTTACGATTCTTTTGAGACAATGATGTATAAAGGCAGACGACTGATTAAGAGTCTGCTTATAGAGGGAATTTAGAATGTCTTTGTAAGTGAATTGACTGCCTCTAAAATTCACTAGGATATTTTGAGAGACATAGAGATATTATTTTAACTGTATTAACTGTACATGTACTCCCTTCATCCCAAATTATAAGTCATTCTAAGAATCTTGGAGAATTAAGGTTTTTCAAGTTTAACCAAATTTATATAATAAGATAATACATTTTGATATCAACTAGGTATCATTAGAATCTTCATCAGTAATATTTTTTTTATAGTATACCTATTTGATGTCATAAATTTTTATGTTTCTCTTTGTAAATTTTTGGTCAAATTTAAAATGTTTTTATTCTCAAAAATCTTGGAATGACTTATAATATTGAACAAAGGGAGCAAGTAATAAGTGTGCTAAAATCCTGTTCTTATAGGGTGTGTTTGGTTGCCTGGCTTAGGACCTAGCCAGGTTTTCGTAATGCAGCTTCTGTCTGTTTGGTTGTCTGGGCAGCATCTAAGTCAGGCTTGTGCAAGCCAAAAAGGGGGAGTCAACCTGCATTGCTGGAAACGCTCAACCCCTCTGTTTTAGCTAAGCCTGGCTTGTACAAGCCTGTGACCCCACCTGTTAGTATTCCTCCATGGCACCATCTTCACCGTCGGTGCCAAGAAATAGGAAGGGGAGGGTCCGCCGGCGAGCGCATCTCCTCCTTTAGCTCCGGTCGCACGCACATCCCTCTGCTTCAGCCGCGCATATACATCTCCTCCCTCATCTCCGCCGATAAGTGCCTTTGCTCCCTCTGCTTCGGGCGCCGACGTGCATCTCACCCCTCACCTCCTCCGGCGAGCGCCTCTGTTCCCTCACCTTCGGCCGCCGGTGCGCATCTCCTTCCTCATCTCCATCGACGAGCTCCTCTGCTCCATCAGCTTTGTCCGTTAGCACGCATCTCCTCTCTCACCTCCGCCAGCGAGCGTATTTGCTCCCTCAGCTCCGACCATGGCACCACCATGTTCGTCGCTCGCATCGTCGCGCCCTCATCTCTGAGATCTTGAGCTTGCGTAGCGGTGGAGATCAATCTCCATGGCGTGGTGGAGGAGTTGGAGGGGAAGGGGAAGATGTGCGCGGTGGAAGAGTTGTGCGCGCAGTGGAGTTCCATCTCCATGGCACAGTGAAGGAGGAGGTGGAGGTGGAGGAGAAGATGTGCGCAGTGGAGTGTGCATCGGTAAAGAGGAAGAAGTACGCTTGTGCAAATGCTAACCCAGGCAATCAAACAAAAACAATCCTAGTACAGGCTTAGATAGCCAATACAATTAAACAACAACCACTTGCATTGTTCAAGGCAGGCTCCAGCTAGCCTGGATTAAAATTTTAGCCAGGCTAACCAAACACATTCATAGTAGTGCTCGACGTGGCTAGGATGACCTGACGAAAATGGACTACTTTTTTTTCCATGTGTACGTGCCAATCGGTGGTCACTGGCTGTGTACGGTTCTGTGAGGAGGTCCGATTGCGATCTGCAGCCTGCAGGCGTCACCGCTGGACGGGGTGGAAGGTGAGCAAGGCACACTGCTGAACATGTGGAGGATGGACGTACACAAACTGAAATCCTGTACGTTCTCCTGAGACGGTTGCACACAAATACATCTCAATCCGCTTGAGAGAGACTGAGCCCATCCCGACTAAAGGTCATTTGCAACGACACACATTTGCAGAAGAGACTTTTAGTCCCGGTTTATGTTACCAACCAGGACTAAAGACCAACATTGAGTCCCGGTTGGTGTTACCAACCCGGACTAAAGGTCCCCCAACCTTTCGTCCCGATTGGTAATACCAATCGGGACTAAAGGGTGACCTTTTAGTCCCGGTTGGTGTTATCAACCCGGACTAAAGGTCTTCCACCCGAGACTAAAGGTCCCCCATGGATCAATTCAAAAGGAGAGTGTACATGACTATGTCACATGTGGTATACAGCTGAGTTGGTAAAGAGTTTACTCGCAAGGCGGTGTTAGAAGATTTGGGCCTGGCCCAAATAAATATTCTAAATAAATCCTAAAGGCACATCACACATGCATGGTATGGTGGAGGACTATAGTCCCACATTGCTACTCTAGAAGGAGGGAGACCAGCTTATATAGTTGAGCTATCTCCAACTGGTTGAAGCTATTGAGGAGAGGCAAAGGAAGTAACCCACACGCGCGCTTGCTCGCGTGGCGTGGCGACTCGCGCGGGGGGCGCACGACATGCGCGTGAATGGTCCGACCGAGGCCTTGCGGGTGCGCGGCTTCCTTTTGCCACTTGATATTTTTGCATGCATGGAGAAAATTGTGCTGGCCTGTTTTAGCAAGCAATTATTCTCGTATTAATGGTGATTGACTCGTACATTAATGGTAGGTTCAATCACATTAATTTTGTGATTACGCGGTTGTCTCTTTCTAAAGATGCAGCTGCGGTGTGTATAAAAAGGAACGAGACGTCGTCCTCTTCACACGACATTTTCCCTCCTCCTCTGCCCGAGTGCTGCGCTGCTTCTATCGACCTCATCCCACCACCGACGTGTCATCGGTTCCGGGAGAGCAGGATCTCCAAAACCTGCGTCTTCTTGTGTCCCTGCACGGGGTAGGGGACGTATAAGGTTTTTGGGAAGCGCCGTCGTGACTGCTCGCTGGACGTCTTCTTCCCTTTACGTCGACTCCGCCGGTCTTCATCAACGGTCTGCTTCGTCTTCTCTTGCGCTAGTTCCTAGTGCCGACAACCCCACTGTAAGCATGCCTTCGATCCCACTTGTCGGTGTTTCGACCTTGGGGGTATAACACCCACTAGTAATATGATCGCGTGTTCTCTTCCTGGATGGTGATGCAAGATGACACAAGGATTTATCCTGGTTCGGGCAAAGAAGGCCCTACGTCCAGCGGGGGAGGAGGTTCTCGTATAACTTGCACCTAAGTGCTTGTACAGGGGCAATACAAGCTCAATGAGCGTGGACCGGAGTCCGGACTCGTGTTTTTGTGTGTGGACTCGTGTCTCTTCCCTTGCGCGCGAAGGGCCCTGGCGTCCCCTTTTATAGAACAAGAGGAGGCCAGGTTTACATAGGATTGACATGTACAGCGTTCGGTATGGCGAAGGGTAGGAACTCTGTCTCGTCGAAGTCACTGTAGCCAACGTGGGTGTTGCTGTTGAGGCGTCCTTGATACGTGGCCTCCATCCCGGGAGCGGACGTGGAGGCGTAGCGATGTGGAAGTGGTACAGCACCCATCCTGGTACGTACAGGACACGACAGGGTCCCTCCGGGTCTTGGGGTACCTGGCCTCCAATAGCGTGAAAGCAGTTAGGGCTCGAGGGGCGCGGAGCCGGCCTCGAGGTGGCGCCTACGGAGGGCTCGAGCCCCCGCAGGTACGGGCAAGTCCCGGAACGCCCGGCGTACAGCGGGATCCCAGGCCTCGGGATGAGGCTCGAGTGTGCTACAGTGCAGGGCACGGCCCAACAGTGCTGTACTGGCGCCTTTTTGCCCATGCTTGAGGTGAAAGCGAGATTTGACTGTGGCTCCGGTTTACTGTGGCGCATGTCGCCGTGCACCAGAAGACGTGACCGGAGTAGGTGAACGCATTAAATACGCAGTATGAGGTTGGTATCTGGTGCCCGTGCCGCTCGAGGGAGGCGTGGAGCGTCTCGAGGGATGGGCTGTCGCGCCAGAGAGGCTCGAGGTCCCGCGTGGGGTCTCGAGGAGCGATGTATGGCTGCGGAGGGCTCGAGGCCTATGTACCGGGGCTCGAGGAGTTGGCTTTTTAGAAGGTTATACTTGCTAGGTTTTGCTATTAATTGGTGTTCTAGGTTTAACCTATTGGTTTTGCGTTGATTGGGGGTACCCCTTTGGTGTTCCCCCGACAGTAGCCCCCGAGCCCTTGTTCGAGTGCTGGCACTCGAGCAGGGGCTCCTGACTGGGATCTCGAGGGTTAGCTAACCGGTCTCGAGGGTTTGGTCGTTTTGATTCCGTGGGTGTAGCCCCCGAGGCCACGGGGGAGTGGTTAGGGCTCCCTCGTGGGGTGTTTTGCGAGTGTTAATTACGTTTTTTTAGGTTCGGGAGTGTCGAGCCCCCGAGTTTTTTTAACCCTCTTTCGTCGAGGGGTGCCAGGCTGAACTGACCGGCCGGCTCTTCGAGCTGTCCGGCACGCCAATTGCCCTGGCTTGTCATCCCGCGAGTCCTTTCGATCGGATGCGAGGGGGGATGCCTCGTACTACCACGAGTGGGCGAGTATCGAGGTTCCCAGTGAGCTGGTAACGGGGAAATCCAAGTGAGACCTCGTGCCCCGTTTGATGGGGTCGACTGTAGCCCGGAGGCGATCTCATAAAGCATGGGCGCTCAGTCTGCAGGAATGTCGGGTCCATTCGATAGGACCCGGTGGCTCGATGCCTCCCTCCGAGGGGATCTCACTGCACGTCGCGCGCCCCGCCTTGGATACACGTGAGGGGCCTCGAGGGCTTGGCCCTCGAGCGATGCTGCGAGTGGCGCCCCTTGGTGTCCCTGACTCGGGTGCTCGAAGCCGGCTGTCGAACCCCCTTCGAGGGCCAGCCTTCGCTGCTTCGAGGCTTAGGGCCGGGGCCCATTTTTACCTTCCTGAAGAAGCCTTCGTCACTTGGAATCCTTCTGCCCGTTGGGCGCGCCTTTTTAGGCGGAAACCGTCAGGGAGTGGAGACCGTGGCGCCAGGGCAGCGGACGTGAAGTTGGAGCGGCGGCCGCGGAGGGCCCCGGTAGTTGAGCGGATGGGATGTTGCCGCGTGTACCTATCAACCGGCTCGAGACGTGGTTAGGTGGGCGCATTAAATGCATGCGGTTACCTTTTTACGTCGTGGGAGACCCCGCCCGTTGGGGTTTTCCCTTATAAATATCGAAAGAGGGGAAAAGGAACCCTTTACTTTGCCTTTGCCTTCACCGCCGCCGTAGCCTTCACGCGCCCTCTCCCTCGAGCTAGTCGATTGGGAATTTTCCGGCCGTCTGTCCGCTGCTCGGGTCCGCGCCGCCATCATCATGGCTGCCCAGATACAAGCGCTGCCGGCCGAAGACTGGAGCCCGACGAAGGTGACGCAGCGCGAGATGGACTCGTTGGTGGCCCAGGGGCTTCTCCGCCCCAACCCAGAGGAGGGACCCGCGTGGTGGGCTATCCCGTCGGCGGAGCACCGGGAGCCGCACCCGCCGGAGGGGTACGTGGTGAGCTTCACGCGCTACCACCGCATGGGGCTCGGTGTTCCGCTGAGCCGCTTCATGCGGGCGCTGACCCACCACTACGAGGTGGAGCTGCAACACTTCTCCCCCAATTCAATCCCGCACGCTGCCATCATCGCCGCGGTGTGCGAGGGGTACCTGAAGATGGAGCCGCACTGGGAGATGTTCGTCCATCTCTTCAGGGGCGAGCTCTTCATCAAGGCCTTGAAGCCCAGCGGAAGGCGGCTCGTGCGCATGGGCTCCCTCACCGTCACTGCGAGGACTGGGATCTCGTCGGCCAATGTCCCCCGCGAATACCTGCGGTACAAGCTTTCCACCAACCAGGCCGGGTGGGACGACCACTGGTTCTATCTGCGGAATGAAGGTGGTCTTCTTCCGCAGTACACCGGCAGTGTCCTCACTCAACGCCCGGAGAAGTGGACCTGGGGCGTCGCGGCGGACAGGCAACGCCACCTGGTACCGCTGATGAAGATGATGAGGACGCTGGTGGACGATAAGAATTTGACCGTTCAAGCAGTCATCTGGGCGTTCCACCAGCGAAGGGTTCTTCCGCTGGCGGACCGCCCCCTTCTTATGCACGAGATGGGGCCGAAGGCCCAGCTCGAGGCGCTAAATCAGTCGAGGATGGCCGAGGAGAGGCTGCCTCGGAGCGAGGGCGTCTCCCGGGTGTCGATCACGATCCAGGGGTCGTTCGTCCCCGAGTACACCAACCTGGTCGCCATGGCACCCGACGAGGGGTGTCTCGACCTGGTAAGCCCCCCTCGAGCCTAGCCGTCCCGAGCCTCCTCCCCCTTTCTCTTTCTCTGAACCTTGTACATTCTTCTTGTGGTTTGTCTCGTCACGCTTCTTCTTTTTTGCAGGGGGCGTTTACTTGTCGTGCGTCGAGGCCCCCGGTGAGGGAGGACGTCGCGGATACCCAGGTGAGGCGCCTCTCTGCTCAGAAAGATAAGGAGAGCAAGGACGCCAGAAAGAAGAAAGAGAAAAACAAAAACTTGCGTCGCTCGGCTCGGGAGCAGAGGCTGGCGAAGGCTCGTCGCGACCGGCAGCCTGGAGATGGGTCCCATGAGCTGAGCTCCTCGAGCTCGGAGGAGGAGAGTGATGATGAGGAGGAGAGTGACGACGAGGGAATGGATGCGCGTCTGAGGCGCGCGGGGGTCGTCGACGTCGGGGCTGACCGCTCCTCTGTGCAGGAGGGTATACTGGAGGTCCCCCCGGCAAAGGGATCGCGCGGGACGCAGCCGCGGAAGGTGGCGCCGAGCCCTGCCTCGTCGGGGGCACGAGGGCCGTCGAGCTCCGTGCCGGACGTGCCCCCGGACGCAAAGAAGCCTCGGACCCGGGGCGCCGTCGCCGCGGCACAGAAGGAGGCTTCGGCCACATCGACCCAAGCGGGGGGTCTCGAGAAGGGCCGGACCTCGAGGAGTGATCATCACGCCGGAGGGGATGCCGAGGCCGTCCGCCACGAGGCGTCGAGGGCGTCGTCGAGCCCGCAGAGGAGCGGGCAGCATGAGAGGGCGCCGAGCCCCCGTCACCATAGCCGTCGAGGGGGAGTCCCCGGCCGTCCCGCGACCAGAGTCGCGACCGACCCCAGAGTCCATCGCCGCACAACCGCCGGGAGAAGGAGGCAGATGTGGGGAGGCGCGACCGCCGGCCCCGAGCGCCAGAGTAGGTCTCGGAGCCCGCGCCGGGAAAGGCGCCGAGATGACTGCTCGAAGGAGGTGCGGGTCGCCCCCTAGAGACAAGGGGCAGAAGGAGGGCTCCCCATCGAGGTCGAGCCACACAGAGATGGCTCGGGAGCATGGCTCGAGCCATAGATCGGGCTCGAGCCCCCGGGTGACTCCGGTAGCTCGGGGAAGAAGGCCCGCCGTCACTTTGGCTAAGTAGTGTTTTTCAATTTTGCTGGTAGTGAGGTTTACCTCCCCCCTTTTTTATCTTTTGTGATGCGCGCCGTCTATGGTTTTTTAGGGGAAAGCGCTCCTGGCAGGAGGTGGACCTCGCAGCGTCCAAGCGGACTAAGACCTCGAGCTCTGCTGTGGAACAGGCACCTTGAGGTACGACTTCTTCCTCTGCTGGGGAGGGCCGCTTTGGCTGGCAAAGCCGAGCGGCCATTGGCTCGGGGAAGTCGGATGACCGCCACGGATTTGGTGAGGGCCGCCGCCATCGACCACGGAGGTCGAGGCATCTTCCTGACTCTTACAACGTCGTTATTTTTTTTCAGCAGGGACCGCAGCTTATGGCATCGATCCTGCTGTCCACCGCGTCCGTCGCGACACCGCCTCCTCCTGCTCCGGTGGTACCCTACCGAGAGGGCCGCTTCTCCCTCGCCCATGACGACCATTTTGGGGGAGCACCGGAGATAGGCGCGGCTCCTTCAGTGTCTGAGGCCGGGGGGTCAGCTGTCCCCGAGACCCCAGTCGACGAGAGTCGGCCCGCGGAGGAGGGGCAGGAGGGAGAGGCGTTGTGGTGCCACCGGTGGAGGAGCTCTTGGACGAGCTGGAGCGGGTGCCGCCTCGATCGAGGGCTCAACACTGGAAGAAGAGCTCAAGGCCCCAGGCCAGGGGGCGACAAGGCGCCGGAGGACTGGGAGGGAGGAGAAGCGGGGGCGAGCCACCCCTCGAGCGATCCGCTACCGCTCGAGTCCCGCTCACGGAGGCCGCGCCGTGCCCAGGGAGGAGACGGAGCAGCGGGGGAGATGCAGGAGGGAGGAGGAAGCGCATACGTGCCACCGGTGGTGGGCGCACAGCACGCTCGAAGCCCGAGGCGGAGGGCCGCCCCTCGTCGAGGTTGATCAAACCCGGTTGTGGCAGTTCCGCACGCCGCGAGCTCGCCCGAGCAATGGTCCCGAGCGATCGACCAAAGGGGGCCACGCGGGAGGGGCGGTCCATCTTCAGGGAGGTGGTCGAGCTCATGGCGGAGGCGAGCGGTACTTCTCAGAGGAGACGGACAGGTAAGTGCGGGCGGAGGTTGCCCTCGCTAGGGCAGAGGTGGAGGCTCCAGGATAGCCGGCTGAGCTGAGCCGAATGCCCTAAATGGCGAGCCGGCTCAACGAGCGCAGGTAGAGGCCCAGGCGGCTCGAGGGGAGGCCGCCCGAGCTAAGGAGGAGGCCGCCACCGCTCTGGAAGCGTGAGGAAGGAAGGTCGCCGAGCCCGAAGGCAAGGCCACCACTCACCAACGGGGGGGCACGGTTTTAACGGAGGCGGCGAAGAAAAGAAGAAAGCGACTGAGCACAAAGAAGAGCCGCCATAGCAAGATCGAAGCGGATGTGCGGGAAAGAAAGAGGCGAGGATGCCCAGAGCGAGCAGCAACCGCCCGATCCGCGGCGGAGGGTGCACGGCAAGAGTGAATGCGAGGATATGGCCTCGCAGCGAAGGGCAATGGTAGTAAGACATCAGGCCGAAAAGCGGGAGTGCGTACGAGAAGCGTAGGCTGGATAGCGCGTCGAGGGCCTTACCAGCGATTCGCCCTCTGGGGGATGCAAGAGAAGGTAATTATGACTTGCCCTTGTTTTGATCTGAGGTTTTGTCACGCGAGATCTCTCCTTATTGTGTTGCGCAGAGGTGAGAGCCGCCGAGGGCTTCACAGGACGAACCAGGCATCATGGGGCAACTCAGGACGAGACATGGTGGCAGAACTGAGTAACGGCGCACCCTCACAGGTTCTTGATCTATATGTGGGGGTGTCGCTCGGTAGCGCGGCAGGAGGTCGCGGTGGTCGAGGCGACGCTTTGGTCGACGCTTAGCTATTTTTGACGCGGCCGCGGGGACCGAGTCCGCACGCTCTCCACATGGCGTCAAGAGGCCGCTCGCGGCCGGCCGTTCGCCTTCTGCTTCCAGGTCAATGTAGTCGCCAAGGGCTTCATTGAGATTGAGGGGAGGGCGAGGAATGGAAAGCTCGCCGCGTCGACAAGACCGCGAGAAGGGGACAAGCGGGGGCGGCGGCTCGCGAAAGCGTTCAAGGAGGAGTGGTGCCTCCGGATGCGGGACGGTGTATTGGTGGACCCCCTCTCCTGGCCCGGACGTGAGGCCGAGGCTGCGGAAGACTCGCGGGAGGAGTACAGACGACGAGGGTTGAGACCTGGTGTCAAATTGGCACGAGGCCATTTGGAAAAATGTGTCATTACTTGTGGCCTGACGAGGCCCAATCATGTGCTATAGACTTGTTATTAAAGAGCGTTTTTTCTCAAATTATTCGATCATTCTCTTGTTCTCTGCTGAGCTTCAACGGTGGTCGTGTTCCTTCGGTACGCGCCACGAGTGCCTCGAGGGAGGCGTAGGTTAGGGTATCGTAGACCGGGGAGAGGGGGCCGTCTACGTCGACGCCCCGACTTTGGAGCTAGGGGTACTTAGGATTTAGACGTTGATATATGCTCGAGGTGCGAATTGAGCACCCCCGAGGGTAGATTTTTGAAAAGAAAAAAGCGCATTTTTTCCGGAGTCTGGGGGGGGCCCTGTCAGCCCCCGAGGAGGCTCGACCCTGAGCATAGCAGGGTAGAGCTTTAAGTTGCTAAGTAATATGAAAGATGGCACACGAGTTGGCTCATGAATATCAACGTGTTTGTACAAACAACAAAGAACC